>CM040124.1:346750413-346906140 GCA_022559845.1 Amorphophallus konjac
GTGGAGGTACTACAATTGCGGAATTGGTGAGCTTTCTCTCTCTCTCTCTCTCTCTCTCTCTCTTTTGTTTGTTTGTTTGTCGGGGGAAGGATGCGTTTTGAGGTTTTGAAAGCAGTCGCTTTATTATTTTTCTTGTTTCTTCTTCGATCAGGACATTTTTCCTTTTCGTTTCGTTTCTTTTGGAGGCTCTTCCATTTTTTTTTTTTTGGGGGGGGGGGGGGGTCAGGGGTGGTTTGCTTGCTCTATGATTCGATGACGAAGCAGCATTGGCCGCGTCTGGGATTGCAGGATTTTGGGGTCGCGGGGCTCGAGACGGCTAGATATATGGATCGTCGTCCTATTTTTTAACCTGCTGTGTGAATGGCAGTGGGGAGTGGAGACCGCGCGATGAAGAAGCTTTTTATCATTCCTGTCTGTCTCAAAATCCTCTAGGGGATCTCAATTCCGGAAGTTCCGAGTCTCCATCACAGACGACGAGTGGTGGCCTCCCTGAGCTTTTGAACTAATAAATCCGACACAAAATAGAAATAAAAAATAGAAACGGCTGGAGAGGACAAGGATGAAAAGAGGGCAGAATCTGATACGATCTCTGGCGCCCTCCTCCGGTTCGTAGGTTCTCAAATGCAAGCCTGGCGAAAAATCTAATTACGGAATCCTCAAATTGTGAATGATATCACGCCAGAATCCCGGAATCCATCAGGCATCTGGAAACACCGTCCTTCATCTCACCCTCCTGTTCTTCCTCCTCCTTCCCAGATCGGAAATCAAAACGAGGAATGTTCAGCGGGGGATCGACCAATATCCTCCTCGAATTCTGCTTGTGCTTGAATTCTTTTCCCTGCAATTTCAGGAAAGATGGATTATTGATTCTTCTAAATAAGTCCCCAACGCCCCTTTTCTCTCCCGTTTCAAACGTGAAAACCGTAACCCAACCCTAAACTCGCGGGCCTTGCGGCGGCAAGAGCGTTGCGCAGCTGCTGTTGCTATTAGCCGGCGGGGCCCCTTCGTTTGCCGCCACTATTTTCCAGTTCCGGGAAGCCCAAACGCACCCCCCCATACTCTAATTTAGTTGCTCTGCATCGACCATTAATGCCGCGAGCTGCCGCCCCATAACCCATTAAATGCCCCCTCTTCCTTATTTGACTTTATGGCATTGCCTCCTATCCCCGCCCTCCCCACACCAGCTTTCACTGGATTAGATTAATTGCCATCGTCAGCGCCACCGGCTCGCCTTCCTTCTCCTCCTGTTCTGTACTGGCCGCATCTCTCCCCCATTCTGAAATCCTCACCAGCAACACAAAAGAGAAGAGTGGAGCGGAAGTGGGTTTTCTTCTTCTTCTTATTATTATTATTCTTCTTTTGGTTTGAAGAGATCCAAGGTATCGATTTGTGGGTTGTTCTCTTATTTTAGTGTTGATGTGGGTGTCAAGAAATTATGTATGTTTTCTGTAGAGTTGAATGAAGGCAGTGACTTGGTTTGTTATTTAGAAACTAATGCCTTGTGTTTGGGGTCTTATTTACAGTGTAGAATGGATGCCACTGTGTCTCATAGAGGATTGAACCTTAAGGTTGTTCGTGTTATCTTGCCCCTGCTCTTCTTTTCTTTAAATCTATGAACAACAGGCTCTCTCTCTCTCTCTCTCTCTCTCTCTCTCTCTCTGGTGATATGAGGTGGTTGGATCTGATTGAGAACCCAGTGGGGGTGGAGAGTCCCAATTGTTTTTTTCATTTGCATGTGTGCAAAGGAGCCTTGATTATGCCGGTCAAATCCCTGTATAACAGCAGCTATACTTTCTAGACACTTCAAAAATGTATCTCCCGTCTGAACTGGAGCGTGTAGTCCTCATGATTATTCTAGCAACATAAAGACATGTTAGAAGTTCTGTCTCAGCATAGCATGCGCATAGTAGATTCTGCCACCTTTAAGGCTTTATGATGTACCGTTGTAGTTCTAGATCAGTATAACGGTCAGCTTTCTGTTGCCTTCTTGGTCAGTGATGGTAACTTTTGGGATATGGAGGAGCTTCATTCCGGTATATACTGACTAACCGCATTCACCCGATGCCCATTCATGTTTCCACTGTCATGTTTCTCGATTTCTAGTTTTCTTTTTTCTTTTATATGCCCCCCAGCAGCAGTACTGCCATGGCCCACGCCAACCATCATGCTTAATCTTGATTGTGCCTTCGCATAGCTCCTCTTGGATGTGGATTTTCTTGGACAACCTGGATATACTTAAATTTTCCCTCTTGTTGATCTTGGAATCATTCTGTTTGTCTTTGCCGAAGTTGCTGCAAGAGCTTCTTGATCGAGTTGGCTAGACCTTTTTCTGTTCTTTCACTATATTTCCCCCCTGTAGATCTTGGTAGCATTCTGTTTCTCTCCTAAAGTTGCTGGACGACACCCTCCTTTTTGTGCATAGAGTTTAGTTCATTAAGATTCCATGTCTTGTAGCAGTACCATGTTCGATATTGCTAGCATTAGCTTTTCTTCATGCACTAAACTCACTCAGTTTGTAATAATTTTCGGGTTTCTATGATAGGGAAGGATTCTTTTGTTTGCCATGAGTATCTTACAAATTTGTTTCATCCAGCTTCTGTGGTAATATATTCTTCATCGGAAGTGGCTACAGAATCTTCTGTTGTTGTTAGGTTCTCGAGGTCAGGTTGAGCATGTTATGGGTCCTGCCCTAGTGCTTGAAATCTGCTTGAGCATTAAAGTCTCCATGCGATCAACTTTTGTCTGATCCCTTCCCTAACTTCAGCACAACCACCACTACCCATGGACCCCAAACCTTTCTGATATGTAACCACTCAATCATTGTCTGGGTTTACCAAATTTTGATTCAGAAAGTTCTACTGTTATATTGTACGCACTAGTTTTGGTTATATTGTACACATTCTGTTTTTCACATTTCTTGAGACTTAATTTTCTATTAGATGCTCGTCTACCCAGACAAGTGTTGCACATGACTAACTTTGTAATTCCTTGCAGGCTTGCAGAATTATTGAAACATTGGCTGCCAAATAAATGGTGGCTGTGAGATAAGAATATTCTTGTGAAATATGCAACTAGGTAAACATCAATGACACCTGCATGTATGTTAGTAATGCATTCCTTTCAGATTTATGTATCCTGAAATAAAGCTTCTGCTTTTGTTGGTTATGATGGTGGCTGATGATTGATCAGCATTCTCAAGTTTTCTGATGTCTCTTATAGTAGGATTTGGACTCTGTGTAACCCAAGGATTTAGTGCCTTGTATTCTATGTTTGCTATAGGACACTCTTAGAATTCATAATCCTCCTTTTTCTGTTTTTGGGCCATGAGGGGGGAAAGCCTTGTGGAGGAGGGAACTTTTTGTATAGGGGTTTTTTGAGAGCTCAAAGCATATACTCGTACATCCCTTTCTTATTTCAATACAATAGTGGTACTACCCACTTTTCAAAAAAAAAAAAAAAAGAGAATGACCTGTTGTGTAAAGGAGTTCATCAGTAGCCTCCTGCAGCATTGCTGTAGTCTATCATATGTTGACCCATCTCATGGAAAAAGTGTGAATTTATACTTGTATTTATGTCAGATGACATACATGCATCATTGTGCTTTTGAGGCTCTATACTAACAGTGAAGTTGCACAAATTTCTGATACTCTTGAATCTTATGTACTCGGATCATTTTTTACACGATTTTAGAAGATGCTGTTTTCCTTTTATTTCCTTTTGTTTGTTTTTTCCTTGTGGGGGCAAGTTTTTACATGTTTGGCATATGTTCACTCTGCAGTACATCTCAATTGAACCTAGTCTTGTGATTCTTCTTTTATTTTTTATTTATTTGTTTGTTTCTATTTTGTCTTAGTTACTACTTTATTGCTAATATACTTTTCACTATTTAATATATTCTCAGTCTGCTTGCATCTACTTCCTTTTTCACTGATTCTGAACTGTATAAGAATTAAGTTTTCTTGATAAAAAAGAGAATTAAGTTTTGCCTTTTGCATTTTGATGCTAGTCTCTTGTATTCTTTTTTTTCCGGTTATGAAGGGTTAGTAGTCTCTTTTCTTTATGTTTGCTCAATTTCTTTCTTCTAAAATTGTCAATATTTTTAGTTAGGCAGCATGTCCATATTTTAAAATCTCATTGTTCCAAATTTTCATTTCTGCAGCTGGTTAACCTGAGCAATCCTTGTCCTTCACAGGTCAAGAACATTTGTGCAACGGCATTGGATGCAATCACATTCATCTGGAGGGAGAAACATTGAAGGCTATCAATGAAGTCAAAACGGCAGGATCACTAGATTTTACATCACTCAAGCAGGTCCCAGATCAATCTATCTTGGGAGATAAACCAGGGCCATATGGCTATTCTAATTTATATGACGTCATGAATGCCCATCAAAATGGACATAATCTAGCTCCATGTTCTCTTCCTCTGCCTCAGTTTGAAGTCATTAAAAAGGAAACAGAGTTTTACATGGACAAGGCTGTGACAGAGATGGAACTGCCAAAGATGATTGTATGTTACAAGGAGGGATCTTATCATATCATCAAGGATATTTGTGTTGACGAACGGTTACATTCATTCGATAGTGTTCTGGTACAAAATGCTTTAAGAGATGAGAAAGTTTGTAATGAGTCCAAATTTGATTCTGAAGAGTTTACCAACAACCACATTTCAGGCAGCCTGAAATCATTAAATCTTAATGGACAGCCTATTTTTGATGTTGACAATGAAGTTACTGATCACGCCCCTCTAGGGAGTGTGCCAGAAGAAGGTGGAGACATCTCTCACACAAATGGTGAAACTCTCTCTAGTGAGACTCAAAAAACGAACTTCGAAGAAATACTCTTTCCAACACAAGAGTCCCATAGGTGTCAATCCCAGGACCAGATTATTGATATTCATAATGAAAATGCCCCACAAAGTTCCTTGGCAAGCTTACTAGAGGAAGATAGAGGCATCACAGATACTGCTGAGGAGATTGTACTTGTATCTGAGCCAAAAGAACCGATCCCACTAAAAGAACTGGATAGGGGGCATTGTCATACTGATCTGCCGAGTTCCCAGTACTGTGTTGATCAACCACGGTTGGTTAACAATGACATTGATCCACCAAAATCTATTAATAGTGATTCTGAAGAATCGGTAAAAGAATCACAATGTAATGAAGTAGATTCTCATCAATTAAAGTCTGTTAGCAGCAGCTGTCTGGAAGTGCCATCAATCTCTGGGAACACCACGATCTTTGGGAACACCACTCAAGCACTTACTGTTCATGATAGCAGCAACAGGGATCAAGTTGATGAGGTACTCAATTTCCAATTGTTCTTTTCACTTCCTTTGGATTCTATTGAAAATATTACCGACTTCCTACTTTTTCACTGAAAACTATGTCTATAATGTTGTGTTATAGCATGCATTTCTGATTCCAAAGATTATGCAGCATCTTGGATTAGGATGGGTTGATTATGGCTTTTGCTGATTTGTTTATTACTGGAATCATCACCATGAGCCTTGTTCCATGACTTGGGATAGTATAGATCCAGTGGAGGATTGGCTGCCTGCTTGACATAAACCCAATACAAGTTTGTGTCAAGTTCCTGCCTGTATTAACGTAAGACAGGATAGTCTACCCAGAGAATCAGGAGGCTAGTTGATAGGTTGAAAAGTACCCTTTGGCTGTGCAGTTTAAGCTCATGCAATCAAGGAGCCATGCTCAAATAGTTGATAGACACTGAAGAATCTAGAGAGGAGGAAAGGTGCAAGCTTTGTATATTGATATACGTATCATCCATGCACCAACTGTCAGCCAAATAGCAAATTGATATACATTCCCATTTTGCATTCATGTCAAAATCAGATGATAAATTGACAGTTGGCCCTTTGTCAAATGTGGACAAGGTTCTGAGTTTATTTGGCATCTTACAACATTTTAAATGGGACAGTAATTGTGGAAACGCAGGGGTGAAACTCATCTTATAGCTCAATATTGTCTTGGATCTCTAGTTTTTCCAATTGATTGAGCATATCATCTATCTATCTATCTATATATATTGTCTTAATATCTCATATTAAGTGATAATGTTTCAGTTTAACCTCTTGGATTCCAATACCATCAGAGTTAACAGAATATTCTGTTGAGCACTTGAGCTTGTCAATATACAGTTTTGGAGGGCTAGGCAAGAGAATATGAAAGATTCTAGTGGTACATATTCCTTATGTTAACAATACGGGGAGACTAAAAAGGCTAGATTAGTCTTTTTCCTGCCTTGATCCACCTAAAATATGTTACATAAATGGTAGATGACAACAAGGGTATATACATGATGAAAAACAATTATGAGGGGTGTATATGACAATATGAAGAATATAGGGGTATAAAGTAAAATACACGAGATAGGGATATTCGAGCATTAAATCAAAAGGCATGATGTTTTTTCTTTTTCAAGGTAAGTTACAGAATTCCTAATCCCCACTGGTTGAGCTGACCAGAAAATTGAGTTGCATGCCTTGCTGCCCTTGGGATCAATGCTATTCATGAGCTTGTTGGACTTTTTAGACATCAAACACGTTTTTGTTTCTATCATGCAAGCTATTTCTGTCATCTTTGAATATGATAAAATTTCTGAATGTATGATTGTCCACAGGGTGCACTGGAGGAGGCCAACTCAACAACCTTGGGTGTGAGTTCTGAGGAGCTCAAAGAAGAGAGCAATGCTAAAGACTTACCCGGCATTGGTAGTTCAGGAGGCAACATTATCGCATTTGACATCGACTCTGAGCCACCTGCCACTATTCCTGAGAAGGACAGCAAAGGAACATCTGAGATCCAGCAGTCTGAACTAGTTACAAATGATAGGATGCTGGAGAATGCATCTACTGATGGACTAATAGCTTCATCCCGAACTTCATTCAGCCATGGTCATACAGATGCAAATTTCCTTGGACCAGCTTTTTTGTCGGGTCACATTGCATACTCAGGACAAGTACCATATTCTGGAAGCATCTCTCTTCGGTCAGACAGTAGCACAACAAGCACCCGTTCCTTTGCCTTTCCAATGTAAGCGAAGCTCTGCCTTGTGCTTTTGTTGATGTTCTCCCCAAAATGTTCCTGTACATTGTATTAGCAAGAAATGTTATGTTCTATATTTACACACACATAGAGCGTACCAAATTTTTTCTTTAAAAAAGTCAAATTCAAGTTCTGAAATTTAAGCCCTGTGAAGGTAATGCCTTATTTAATCAATCTGGTTTTGTGGGATTTCTTTTCTGGTTCACCATTTGGAAAATTTAGTCAAAGTCCATTTTGATCTGTTTGAGTCATAGCTGAGCTGAATCAGATGAAAATCACCCAGATTCTTAATAGATCAACAAAATTGAATTGTGTGATGGCTTTGCATGGCCTTGCAACAAGAAAGGGGGTAAGGGAATGGTTCAAGGAAATTCACAGCATTTGATCGTCTTCTACTATCTCTTCTCTTTTCCTTTCTTTTTTGCCTTATTGTACTGTTTATTTTCTTCAACCTACCCTTTTAAGATAAAAGACTTACCACAGTGTTTCTATCATTTTCTCCATCTTTCTCCTTCTCTTTCCTTTTATCCTTTCTTCTGCTTTCTTCAACCTACCCTTTTAAGATAAAAGACTTGCCACAGTGTTTCTATCCTTTTCTCCGTCCTTTTCCTTCTCTTTCCTTTTCTCCTTTCTTCTGCTCTCTTTATGATTTTCTTTAATATCTGTTTATTAACAGATACCCTGTGTCTGGCTATGATTTTTTACTTAAATGAAGTTCTAATCTGGAGAACCTTATTTCTGGCTGTGATTCTTCACTTAAATGAAGTTCTAATCTTGCAAACTTCTTGTAAAGCCCTCCCATGGAAGGTCTCTCCATGGGTCACTGCTTCTTATGGATCCAATTTTGAATATTGATGCAGAACTAGATGAGGATCCGTGACAGGCCGGACCGGGCCTCTCTCTCGGCTGCTATTGGGTCTGCAATTGGGCTGGGTCGAGGTGGGCTGATGGCAGCGAGGCCGCCTGAGTGTCAGCAGATGGGAGAGGGGCAGCCAGATAAGGCAGCCAATGGCTTTGGAGTGGCGGGCCGAAGGTGGCCAGCACGGGATGGTGGAGGGGCGGCCGAGATTGGTTCCACTGCTGTAGGCTTCAGGGGAGGTGGTGGCACAGCTGCTGTGGCAGGCGGCGAAGGGAGCTGTGCAGCCGCTGCTGCTAGTGGCGGAGGGTGGCATTGCGAGCGCAGCTGAGCAGATACTGGCAGGTGGCTGCAGGGCGACCACTACTGGGCGCCAGACCTGGGGTGGTCCGTGGGTGGCGCAGGCGACGTTCGGAGCCCAGATCACAGTGGGAGAAGAAAGAGGGTGAAGAGGAGGAAGGGAGCCGTGGGAGGAGGGTGGTGAAACAGAGGGGGTAGTGGCATACGGCTGTGGTGCAGGAAGGAGTAGAATAGAGACGGGCGGGCTAGCGGTTGGCAGTTGGTTCCTCGGGGAAATGGACAGCGAGACAGCTGCGGCTGCGGCTGCTAGAGGAGAAAGCCATGGTCATGGGCCGCGGGTTCGCAAGTGGCGGTGTAGCTGCGGATGTCTTAGAGGACGGAGGACTGGTGGCTAGTGGTGGCGACAGTAGGCACGGGGGTGGGCTCCTTTGTGGCTGAGGGTGTGGCATAGTTGTCAAGGTGCTAGCTTGGGCGTCGCCTAGGCGGGAAGGCGTCTTTCCCAGCTCAAGGTGGTCATCCGCCTTATTAGGCCTTAAAAAAATGTCCAAAGGCGCCTGCTTTGGCGGTCAAGGCGGTCCAAGGCAGACGCTTTGGCATTTTGGGTCTGCAGACCCGCCCAATACCCAAACCAAACTGGTTATTATCGTATCCCTTTATAAACCCAGTTTGAACATTCTACCCCCATTCCCCTCGATACCCCTACCCTACCTTCTCTAGGGTTTCAAGCGGGAGTTGGGACCAAGACTATGGCCGCTGACCTCCACTGCTCACTGTCGACTTGCACCCACCGTTGTCGCCATCGTTCGCAACCACCATCGCCGCTATCTGCAGCTACTGTCGTCGCCAACAACATTTTCGATCGCTCGTCTGCAAGTCTACCAGTTGCCAGAAGTTCTCTCTCTCTCTCTCTCTCTCTCTCTCACACACACACACACACACGTGCGTGCGTGCGTGCGCGCATGTGCGTACATGCACATACACACAAGGGGTTTTGTCCTCTCTCAAACACACACTATCTCTCTCTATCTCTTTGTCCCTCTCTTTGTTTCTCGCCCCCTCTCTTTCTCTCTATCTTGCACCTTTATCTCCCACCCCTCTCTGTCTCTATATTCTATTCCTCTCTCTCTCACACACACAGTGAGGCAGAGACTCTCACACCTCTCTCTAAGTCTCTCCCTTTCTCTATGTCACACCTCCCTCCGTCTCTCTTCCCTCTCCTTCTATGTAGTCTGTCCCTCTCTCTCGCACAGTGAGGTAAAGAGACTCACATTTCTCATTGTTTGTCTCCCCTCGGTCTCTATCCCTCTCTTGCTTTGACACCTCTCACTCTCTCTGTCTCTGTATCTTGCCCCCCATCTCTGTCTTTCCCCCCCTCTATGACTAAAGGACGGCTTCTTCCTCCCTCTCTGTCTAACTAATTTATTAATTTATCATTTTAAGTTTTAATTTGAATTTAGTATGTTCTGAATTTTTTATTCCAGGTGTTATTTGTAGATTGTTGGAAGAATTTGATATGTTCTTGTTGCACCCACTATTTATCTCATAAATTGAGACATTCCCCTCGAGTTGGTCGGGATTCAACATCCGGCGTACTACTACTCCGTGGAAGATTTCCACATGATGGGACTCCATGGCCCATGTTTTATTTCAATTATAAACCCCTTGCGGCAAACGAGGCGGTTGAGAACCGGACTAAATCCACAATGATTGTCAGGATCGTGTGGTTTTGGGCAAAATCTCAACAGGCGAGGTTTTGTTCCCTTGGATGTTCGGGGTGAACAAAGAAAACCTTCGCAACAAGGAAAGGGGATGCAAGAGATGTTGTACACATCGCTGAAGAAATCCAACGCATGTGTATCACGCAACTCGGACAAACACAAATCCCTTCCTCTTGGTCGACGGTGCGGGGAAGACGACAAACGAACAAGAGACGCATTCTTTCCTCCCTCCACGCGACGTGCTGTGAGCAATAGACTCCAAAAAGCCTAAAGGAGGAGGCTTTAAGTAAAAAAGGGGGAAAGAGACCCGTCTGGGCGGGTGGACCCGTCTGGGCGGGTGGACCCGTCTGGGGTCGCGCGACCACGGGGGGACCCGCCTGGCCTGTGCGGGCTTGCCTGGGATCATTTGACCCCGGGTGGGTTCCCCTAGGTCATTCTCCTTTGTTGCGCTTTTCTCTCTTGCAGAAGAAAAAAAAGAAAAAAAGGAAGAAAAAAAAGACCTTCCCGGGGTCATTTTCATCCCGTCTATCTCGTATGGGTTAAATCAACCCCGGTGGCCCTCCAACTTCTATAAATAGACTCTCGGCGGTCTAGAAGAGGCATCTACAAGATAAGAGATCTACACACACAAAGAGAAGTGGGATCAAGGACTATGAGAAGGAGCTTTGTTCGTTATCTGGCCCATTAAGGGTATGGGATACCCCGAGCTTTTGTATCTATGCCCCTGAGGGCTATATTTGTAATTATGCTCCTCTGCGGGTCATGTTTGTAATTTTCTATGCACTCGGGATGGCTAAATTGTGTAGTTCCACCCATATAATGAGGATTACAAAATGCCCTTCTTGGGATTGTGAGAAAATTCAAGTCATGTTATTTGCAGTTTTACCCTGCAACCTTTTATAATTGGGGTTATGCCCCTATGTCCCGCATCAGTGCGGAGACCTCTTATTTACAGTCGACAACTCACCGACAACTCTTGTACTCACTTGGATCATAAATCTACTCAGTTGTTCTTTTATGTGCCGGTTAAGAAAAATTGTAAGAGAACCCCAACTTTTAGGAAATTGTGTACAAATCCCTCCCTTTGTGAATCAATGCTACAGGAAGTTGAGGACCATCAGGCCACTCTTTCCCAAGAGTGGGAAAGCACTGGGGCACCTCTGGAGCCACATTTGCCGAGCCTGGAATTAAAAACGATAACACATAAGATAGTGAGTGCTCTGTTGCAACAAAATCAGCATGTGAAAAACTCCAAAATACGAGTCATTGTGGTCTTACCGGAGACAACTCTGCACGTGGGATCAACTACGGAAGGAGGCTCTTCCTCCGAAATTGGAGGAGAACTATCAACAGGGGCTGACTCCACTCTGCAGGCGGTACAGTTGTAGCCGAGCTCTCTGCAAGTGAAATGGGACATGAAGATCCTAATATTTCATTTGCACCAATAACAGAGATGAGGGCTTCTGAGTGATAAATGCATACTGATCTCTACAATGGTAGTCTCCTTGACCACGGCGACGTTGGCCTCTGACGTTGGCTTCATAGGAGGGGGGACGATTAAAAAATATCAATGTGTAGAGTGATGGTTAATGTCACAAGAACGGAATACTCATCCAACAAATAATATGGGCTTCTGTTAAAAGAATACCTAGAGCTGAAGACTCAATAGAGGCACCTACATGGCCAACATTGTCCTACTCCTCTAAGGGTGCCCGAGGGGACTACTCCGCCATGTCAATCTCCCTAGGTTGAGAGAGAGGCCTATCTTCGTTTGATCAGCAGTTGTCCAAATCAATGGAATTGTAAACATCAAAAAAAATTCCAAATGTGACGAGCATGCACGAGGGAAAATATGTGAAGATACAACGCATACTTGAAGCATGTACCCCGTTAGGCTCAATGAGGCTAGCAGTACCTGTCAATAACCCTGGGGCCAAAGGTAGTGTTGCTCTATCAGGCGTCCTCGATTCTAGGTGGTTTTTGTTAGCTATCATCCCAGGCTCCAGGGCTCTCAGACCTCTATCATAGTCTGGCAAATCCACAAGTGGCCCGGATTCAATGACTTTTGAGAGTTCGTCCAGGGAGGAGACCAACTTGGCAGCTACATAATGAGCGACAAGATAAATAAATGAGTCAAACAAAATATGAGGACAACAGACTTTTAAAATTACCCGGGGCCATCCTTTTCTCTCTGTCCTCAGAAGAGCTCAATGAGGAGGAGGGTTCTTCGCTGGAGGAAGAACTAGAAGTCTTTGTACTCGGCAAAGTGATAGAGCTTCCCTCGCTTGAAGACCCCGAGGATGAAGAGCCCTCCTTGCTAGAAGAAGACTCACCGCCTTCTTTGATAACAGGGAGAGTGGGTTGGACCTCGGGATCTCCTGCAACAGGCAATATTATGTTAATCAACAAATATGCCATCTCCCAGGCACTAAAGGAGATGGAGGGGGGGGGGGGGGGCAAAAGAAACTCTTACTTAAAATCTGGACAGCAGGGGTCCCCTCTATATCAAGCACAGGAGAGGCGGCAGTCACCGGTGTATAATCATCGGCGGAAGGATTCAAGCCTTCTATGTCCAGGATAACATCAGGGATGGATTCATCAAAATCCAATCCCGCCTCTGCGAAGGCATTCCTCGGACGGGGGGGGGGGGGGGAAAGCTTATTGCAGCTCGAACTTCAGGAGAAGCTGCATCAAAAAAAAGAAGGGGTCATGTTTATAACATTGCGTAAACATGTTGAAATTGTGATTTGAAATAAAATTTTCTTTCACTTGCTGGAGATGTTCTCACGAGCGGGAGATTCTTCCCCAGAACGAGGACGAGTAGAAGGCCGTGTGTCATCCTCTTGACTTTCAGTTTGGGGCCTTTTCTCAGGAACATTGACTCTAGTAGGGCCCGCACCTAGAGAGGTCTCTCGCGGGAAAACCCCATCCTCTCAGTCACTGGCTTGATCTACAAACAATAAAGGGTCTCAAGTGGTGAGTATTTGAAGCTGTGGAACAAGGAAATAAATAATAGAAGCAATGTGAAGCTAGGGAGTCAAGCAAATACCTGGCGCCCCTATGCCTCTCTCAGGTCTCAAGATGAGCTACTCAGGCTTCAATCGAAGAGTGCGGGCCACCTTGTTCACATTGTCCAAGATGGCATTAGGAGTGGCATCCACCTTCAAGTTTGAAATGTACTCTACTGGACCAGTGCAACAAACTGCATTAATCACATGGGCTCTCCACTCTACGAAAGCACTGCATGTAAATGCCCCCTCAGGGATCGGCTGTGATAACTGGGTCTTACTCCTCAGACCACAGGAAGCCCTCAAATCCTCCAACCAAGAGTAAGTCGTCGAAGACGTAGGGGTCGCCCCTGAGCAAGAGGACCCAGAAGTTCGGGCTATTGCTAGCGTGCCTCTTAAGGGCTTCAGAGCCCTAGCATACTGACTCCTGTCAACGGGAATGGGGAGTCCCTCCTCCCTCCAACGGATCTCAATCTTTTTGATGGCTAGAGTGGCTCCGGAGAAGTGGGACATGATGAAGCCTGAGTCAAGGAACAAGGGAGGCAGATCCTCCCTCCTCATGCGTCTCTCCTCGGCAGCCCGAATGGTATCGTTGCACTGTCTGAACACATTACTGACTTTGAACCATCAGTGCGCATAATATATGTCGAAATGCTTCCTGCGCGTTTGTGCTGGAATTGGGTAGTAGTCCTTCACGTCACGGTAAAGGAAGGCCTGTCAAGTTGCTGCAACTAGATGCACATCCCTCTGTCTGTACTGTCGAAGAGCCAGAGGGAAATCCACATTCTGAGGGATGGCTTGGTCATACCCGAAGTTTCAAGAAATTGATGTGGATAGTATGGCTCGAGGACTGCTATGTTGGAGCGGCGGTAAACTAGAACACTAGGCCGTATGCAAATGACTCACTCAGTTAACGCGTGGGAGGAAAGGAGAGCCCACGAAGACAGTCTGCAGGCAACTGAATCCCCCTGTTGCTCTGAATAGGGGCGATAAAGATGGGAGCTGTGGTCGAAATCTAGACTCTCGTCCCTCTCAATGTGGAGGAAAGACAAAGCACGCCAGGCACTGGCTAACTACAAGATGACATCCTGATCTGGGTGACTAGCAAAAGCAAAGATAAGTGGAGTTGTTGTATTGTCGATCGACGTCCTCTGGGAGAGCTTTGGCAAAAGCAAACCAGTTCACACATTCAAGTAATGGGTGGGCATTAGAATGCCCTTATCTCTAGGTGAAGAATGAGAAGTCAAGGTCCCAAAAGAATGGTAGATATCCGCTGATGCAGTTGAGGCAATAGCAACTCTGCGCCCACAGACTATCAAACAAGTTGGGTAAATCTCCTCCACCCGAAGAACTCCCTCCTCTTCATGAGGGACCACAAAACTGGCCAACTAGTAGGTCAAATAAGCTGCCAAGTATGTCAGCGGCGGTAGCCCCGTCGAATTCCACCCCTGTGCCGGAGCAGGCAATTGGCGCGGATGTGAAGCAAATTTTAATCTTGTGAAAAGCCCACAGGTCTAATGAAGCCCCCCCCCTCTGCGGTGACAAATGTATTTCAGCGACCGTTGAACCTCTTGGCCAATGCCTGAAGTAATCCTGGCGGCAAGGATAGGAATATAATGTTGCGGTCATTGCATGGCGAATCCCGGCCCTATCAAGTACTGTCATGTACACAGTCAAGATGCCCCACAGCTATTCCGTCGCACCCTGACGGTAACAATGAGAAGGAATAACAACTCACTTCTCATACCAGTTGGGAGTCTTCTGTGCTAATATCCTCTCTAATAAGCAGGCATGGTCGTAGTCATCATGTGCAAAGGCGGCTCCAGGAGTCAAAAACATCTTGTCCACTGTGACATTTGTGGCCTTATGGTGCTTGGATAAATGCCAGATTGCTGGTGACGATGGCCCCACTCGGACTTTAAAGCTGTCAAACTGTCTGAAAAAGCCCAGACTCTTCTGATCAGGGTATTCTCTCTGTCGAACAAAATCCTCTGGAAAGCTCTGATAAGAGAATGTGCAAGTGCCCTGCATGCTGTCCCTCCCGAGCAATATGGCTTGTTCGAGATGGCGCCTTTCCCTTGGCAAGAGAGGGTCATCACCCTCCATACTTGGAGGCACAAAGCTCTAAATGAAAGACAAAAGATGCCGGTCCAGTGGGTAGTGAGATGGATATCCCCCAGATTGGTGATACCCATAGACTGCATGTCTCCTCGTGATACAAGATATGCCAACGGTGCCTTCTTTTGCACTAACATTCTCTGTTGGGCCCTCAGCGACCCAAGAAAGATCGCGGTCCATAACATCAAAACTGTCAGAGGTGATGTTGCGCGGAGGGAAAGACGGCATGGGTTTATCCGTCCTTTACACAGTGATCATCAGAGCCCCAACTCTCGGCCTCCAGGAACTCTCTCTACCTCTCCTTTGGCGAGCCATGTGTGTAGAAGCTGTAAAGACCAAGGACAAAAGAGATTAGTGAATGGGAAAGCTGAATCAAAGATTAAAACAAACATGAGGACAGCAACAAGAATGCTAAGGCGCAGTCCTACAAAGTCCCATTATGTCAATGGACTCGGGAACAAGTAAAAAGCTACAAAAGGCACAGGCCATCCGCCCCTCGCCTCCGGCTTTGACGGATGTCCCGTTGGGGGCATTTGTTGCACCCACTATTTGTCTCATAAATTGAGACATTCCCTTCGAGTTGGTCGGGGTTCAACATCTGGTGTACCATCGCTCCGTGAAATATTTCCACATGATGGGACTCCATGGCCCATGTTTTATTTCATTTATAAACCCCTCGCTGCAAACGAGGTGGTTGAGAACCGAACTAAATACGGAATGATTGTCAGGGTCATGTGGTTTTGGGCAAAATCCTGAGAGACGAGATTTTGCTCCCTTGGATGTTCGGGGTGAACAAAGAAAACCCTCGCAACAAGGAAAGAGGATGTAAGAGAGAGTGTGCACACCGTTGAAGAAGTCCAACGCACGTGTATCACGCAGCTCGGACAAACACAAATCCCTTTCTCTTGGCCGACGACGCAGGGAAGATGACAAACGAACAAGAGGTGCGTTCTCTCCTCCCTTCACGCCACGTGCTGCGAGCAATAGACTTCAAAAAGCCTAAAGGAGGAGGCTTTAAGTAAAAAAAAAGGGGAAAGAGACATGTTCGGTGTCGGGGAGACCCGTGCGGGGTCACCTGACATCGGGCAGACGCGCGCGCGTGCGGGCGGCCTGCCCGAGGTTGTGTGACCCGGGGGGGGGGGGGATGCTCGGGGTCGTTTAGTAGGACCTGCCCGGGGTCATTTACCCAGGGTAGGACCTGCCCAGGGTCGAACGACCCTGGGTAGGTCCCGTGCGGGCCCTCCTGCCTGGAGTCGAATGAATCCGGGTTGGTCGCGCGGGCCTGCTCGGGGTCATTTGACCTCCCCGGGGTCATTCGACCCTGTTGCCCCTTTCTTGCGGAAGAAAAAAAAAAAGAAAAAAAGGGGGAAGAAGGACCATCTCGTGGTCATTTCTATTCCGTCTACCCCATACGGGTTAAATTAACGCCGGTGGTCATCCAACTTCTATAAATAGACCTCCGGGAGTCTAGAAGAGACATCTACGAGACAAGAGATCTACACACACACAAAGAGAAGAGGGATCAAGTACTGTGAGAAGAAGTTTTGTTCGTTGTCTGGCCCATTTAAGGGTATGAGATATCTCGGGCTTTTGTATTTATGTCCCCGAGGGCTATGTTTATAATTATTCCCCTCTGTGGGACATGTTTGTAATTTTCTACGTACTCTGGACGGCTAAATTGTGTAGTTCCACCCATATAATGGGGATTACAAAATGTCTTTCGTGGGATTGCAAGAAAATTCAAATCCTATTATTTGTAGTTTTACCCTACAACCTTTTGTAATTGAGGCTATGTCCCTATGTCTCGCGTCAGTACGGAGACCTCTTATCTATAGTCGATAACTCGTCGACAACCCCTGTACTCACTTGGATCATAAATGTACTCAGTTGTTCTTTTATGTGCCGGTCAAGATAAATTATAAAAGAACCCTGACTTTCGGGAAATTGTGTACATACCCCTCCCTTTGCGAATCAACGCACGTGCTTCTTCTATGAAGTCTCTTGTTGCTCCTTCCGCTTAGGGACTTTGCCAACTTAGTCTTGCACCGAAGTGTCACCTCAGACCTAGGTCCGCTTGAGATCTGGTAAAATTATCAAAATATCCCTGTAACTTAGAAATGGTCTAGGAGCCTTTAAAACTATTCGGAAATGGCCTCAGCATCTCGGAAGGTTAGAGATTTTACTCTACTCTCTCTCCAACACAGAAATTTCAAAAATACCCTTGGCCTGGTAAAATTACCAAAATGTCCCTGAAAACTCAAAATTATCAAAATACCCTCGGAGTCCAGGAAACCTTCAGACACTTCAGAAATACCCTCCGCTTTTGTAAAATTGTAGTTATGTCATCAAATCATAGGATTTCTCGCCTAACCTAGTGGCCCTTGATGAAATCCTAATTCCATTAATCCTTCGGTGATGAGTGAAAATTAGCTTTGAGTCCTGTAAGCAAGCATGTCCTCGGTATCAGGACCCTTGTAGAAGACCAAGATTTCTTTGACAGTTAAACAAAGGTGTTCGGACGTTAGGTCGATGTAATTTAACACTGACTACAGTCAGTGGGGAAAGGTCCAGCACTCGAACCCAAATCGTCTTATACGATGTGCACCCACGGAAGAAACACTGCATAGGCTATTCATACAGCCCCTCTGTGTGCAATCCTTATTATTATTCATTTCTTTCAAAAGAAAATATTTCGTGATGCCAACAATTCTGAATTTGTTGTTCCAAGTGCTATTTGTAGATTTTTGGAAGAAGTTGACAAACATCAGGTTAATATTTTTTTCCAATCTAAAAGTTTTATTTTATTGTTTTTTATCTTAAAATTAATTTGATATATCATTACTTTGTCATTTTTATTAGTCTTCATTTCTATGTCACGGTATCGTTGTTTCCCATATTTAAATGATCATGATAAATTTTTGTATAGAAAAAATTTTGTTTGCTTTTTTTTTTTAAACTTGATGCCTAAGTGTCGCTTAGGCACTGGAGGACTCCAAGCTTGTCTTGTCACCTTGACAACTATGGACTACGGCCGACGAGACAATTGGGGGGGGGGGGTCCAACTAGGGTTGAGAGGAAAGGGGGTAGCAATGAGAGGAGGTAGGGGAGGAAGGAAGAGGAAGAAGGGGTCGCCGGAGGAGGAGGGTTGGGCACAGGGTGGGCACAATGGGCAGGAGGGAGGAAGGAGAAGGAAGATGGGGAGTAGGGTGATCGCTAGTGGCTAGGGTTTGGGGTGTGGAGGTGGGGGTGTGGGCATCGCGCCTTCCCTCTCGTAGGGACCACTCTCTGGGCACCTCCTCTCAAGGCTCCTTCATCTCTCTGTCTCAAAGAAGAGAAAATTCACGACATTTAAGTACATAATAAAATGACCTTTTGTGGCTCTGACTGTTTTGAAAATGATGCAATCACGTGCCATTACTCGACGTTACAAATTTTACTCCACATCAATCGCTCCTGGATCGAAAAAAATTGTCCTTGAATTTTGAAGTGCCGAAGTATGACGAAGATGAGCACAAGAGCATAAGTTGAGAACTCGGTGCAAATTCGTATTGGAAATCTCGCGCCTTCCCTCTCGTAGGGACCACTCTCTAGGCACCTCCTCTCAAGGCTTCTTCATCTCTCTGTCTCAAAGAAGAGGAAATTCATGACATTTAAGTACATAATAAAATGACTTTTTGTGGCTCGAACTGTCTTGAAAATGATGCAATCACGTGCCATTACTCGATGTTACAAGTTTTACTCCACATCAATCGCTCCTGGATCGAAAAAAATTGTCCTTGAATTTTGAAGTGTTGAAGTATGACGAAGATGAGCACAAGAGCATAAGTTGAGAACTCAGTGCAAATTCGTATTGGAAATCTCGATCCGTTGCTTCTCATGTGAATTGTAGAAGTTTCGCCACATTAAATCAACTTGAGATGGTTTTATCAAGAAAACACATCATCGGATTGGTCAACTGTTAGTATTGCATTGGGAAAAGTGAGACATAAGCAAGGTGCATCGCACATGTCTTTAGACATAAGACGAATTCCAGAGTCTATAAATAATGCATGATCGTAATTGTTGGAAGGAGGCGAGACACCGTCGACTATGCCCCTAATGGATTACCTCGAACATTGTATCATCAACCAAGTCTAACCCAGGAGTAATAAATAACCTCTTATCCCATACATCAGCATGTGGTAACTTCTCAGTTGGACGAGCTTGCACTGCCTTCTCGAATTTGCAGAGTGTATGATAATAGGAATTTGGAAAGTGAAATTTCTTCTTGTCTTTAATGATTACTAAAGACAGTTCTTTCTTATAGGATCTATAACAACTAGACGCTCTTCCAACCATTCTTTATCCAAACTAATATCTGAACCAAGAGATCGAATTGTACACCATGCTCCATTGTACCATGTGACGACCTTGGAAGGGATGCAAACTATAGTTTTTCTTATTTTTGAAAGAGAATCCACAATAGACTGAGAGATATTATTTCTTGATTGACTTCCATCTAGCAACACTATAGCATGTTCTATTTGGCAAGAATACATTGAAGCTAAAGAACATAGTGGAGGAAAATACCTAGGATCTCAATTTTATAGAACAAATTGGTTCCCAAAGCTCTAATGCTAAATCTGATGTGAAATGAGAAGCGAATCCATCGCGGGCCAGATTAAGCCTCTCTCTCAACTAGTATTGGACTTGCGATTGGGTTGGGGTGGGCCAATGGCAGCGAGGTTGCCTGAGTGCCAACAGACGGGAACACAGGGCAGTTGGAGGAGGCGGCCAACAACTCTGGAGCGGCGGGCGGATGTAGTTTTGGTGAGGACACCGGGTTCACTACCGGGCCCACTACTCGGAGCCGACGTCACACTGCCCCGACCGCACCGTCCTGATCCGTACGTATGTTTGTATGTATTTCACTATGGTGGTATTTGTGTTTTAACCACCAATGTATTTTATTTTTTTTGAGTCAAAGTTATTGTATTTTAATTTTATTAAAAACTCACAAAGTCAATAGTGGGTTGGTGGGCTTTGTTTTATTAGGCTAGGATATATATGCAAATAAGGGAAAGTGTGAAGGTATGTGTGTAGTGGGCCTTCCCTATAAATAGGGGGCTAAGGGGTGTGTTACGTATGATATGAAGAATTGAATGAAAGTTTGTTTTGTGTGTGAGAGCTCTCCTCTTGCATTTCCCTTCCCTCTTTCTCATTTTGTGAGTTTGAGTGTCGCCCGGTGTGAGGCTGTCCGGCGTGAGGCCGAGCTGCGTGAGGTAGCAAGTTATCCGTTCCCGTCCGTGCCGTCAGGAGTTGCCGTCGATCCATTTTCACGTCGCCGCCGCGTCAGATTTGGTATCAGAGCCTAACAACGGCGCCTCCGTCGTCTCCGGCATCCTCGTCGTCTCCTCTCCCAAATTTCTATTCGTGAAAAAAAAAATTTTAAGCACCGAAACTCCCTCCGTTCTCCCTCTGTGTTAATCTCTCCCTCTCTGTAATTCTCTCTCTCTCTGTATCTCTCTCTGTCTGTTTCTCTCTCTCTCTGTTCTCTCTCTCGTTCAGCACACAGCATAAGAGAAAAGAAAGGAATAGCAGAAGAGAACTCTCTCGGTTGAGAGAGAGAAGAGTGAAAAAAAATAAAAAAAAAGAAAAAGAAAAAAATATATAGTAGAGATCTCTCTCGGAGGAGAGAAGAAAAAAAAAAGAATTCCGGTTCGCGGCACGGGTCTCGTCGCCCGTGCCAGGTTCAAAAAGGGGCTTGGCCGCAACGGTCAGCTCCTTCCCCCCCTGCCGCCGCGCCCGAGCCGCCACCGGCGGCCGCGCTCCGCCGTCATTTGCGGCCGCGCTCCGCGCCCGCGCTTCGAGCCTGAGCCACTGGCCGCCCCGCCTTGCGCCATCCGCGCCCGAGCCGCGTGCGCGATTGCCCGCGCCTGTGAGCGCGCCCGGCTGCACCGCCTACCGCGCACGCCCTGCGCCCGCCCGGGCCCGAGTACGCGCCCCCTAGGGCCCTGTGCCCGCCGCCCGTGCCCCGCGCCCTGGCCGCTGCCATCCGCGCCCAACGCGAGCGCCCCGCCCGCGCCCTGACCGCTGTCGTCTGCTGCAGCATGCGTCCGCCTGTGCCCCGCGTGGCCCGCGTGCCCGCCAGTCAACCTATTGACTGCAGACGCGTGAAGGACGCAGGAAGAGTAGGTGGAGTTTGAAAAAAAAAATTTGAGAGTTGAAAAAAATGTGTTAAATTTATATAATATATATATGGAATATATATAATGATATATATATATATTATTTGATTAAAAAAGGAGTTAAATATGTATAATATATATATATTTGAGATATATATAATCTTATATATATCTTATAATTTATCAATTGTGGCACCCAAGTCCACAAGCGACGGTTTGGCGGGTGCTCGAGTCACCCGGTCACCGACACACAGTCCATAGTTCACGGAGTGTGAGTGTCCGTAAGTCTCCCTGCGCGGAGAAAGTTGAAATAATTTGTTCCCTGCGTGGGAAATTTTAAAACGGTTTTGTAATAAGTTAAATCCTCCCTGCGTGGAGTGAATTTGTTGTAACTGTGAAGCTTCGTCGACACCGTGCGGGCACGCACGTCCCCGCTCGCCCTCGTCTTCGGTCGGAGTTAGACTTTTCAGTCTAGCTAGGTACGTGCTCCCCTCGCTTGCTTATTTAGTATCTTTTCAATTGCCGCGCGAAGTGAGAGAGAGCCCGAATCATGCAGCCTGTCTTCTGAGTGCATCGTTGTGGACAGAAAGCGAGAACTTGTAAGCACCTATCCTTAAGGCCCTAGACTACTGCATTAGGACACCCTAATTGTCAGGAGGTAGTTCCACAACTACTTCGCCTACGGGCGAGCAACTCTCCCTGACCGGTCCCTTCAAATTGGCCCTTTTGCCTATTAGTCAACAAAATCTGGGTTTATAGCTTGCTAATTATCGGTCCCAGGACTGCATCATTTAGGTCCGAGATCGTGCATGCCACGTTGGTTTAGGAATTCATCCGGCCGTCTAGAGCGCCCTTCAACTCTACAATCCCACATGGATCAGAAGAGCGTAAGTGTTTTGTTGGCTCAGCTCGAGCATAATCTTCTGACCCATTTTGAAGAATCCATAGGCCAACTACGAGCGGATCTAGATGAGAGGATCCGAGCCTTAGAGGATCGACTAAAGGGAGAGGAAGGACGAGTGAATGGCCACGGTGATCCCGTAGCCAATCCTAGGGGGGATAGAGAGCAAGCCCGCCAAAATCAAGCTCCCCAAGGTAGAGAGCAAGAGGCCCGTGCGTCTCGAGAGAGAGACCACGACAATGAGGATATCATCCTCCGGAACGTCAAAATTGACGCTCCGAGTTTTGATGGGTCCCTAAACCCCGCTACATAACTTGATTGGGAGACCGGGATGGATCAATATTTTGACTGGTATCGCCGCATGACCCCTGCTACAAGGGTGATGTTTGTCAAAATGAAACTCCTGGGTCAAGCCAAGACCTACTGGTATAACATCGAGAATCTCCTAACAAGGAGACGAGAGGAGCCCATAAGCACGTGGGAGGAAATGAAGGAGAAATTAAGGGAGAAGTATCTGCCACCCTCCTACCACCAGCATCTATTAGACCAGTGGTAGAAACTCACCCAAGATGGAAAGTCCGTGGACGAGTACATCGCCAAATTTGATGACTTCTTCCTTCGGAGTCGAGTCATGGAGGATGTCTCCGTCATCCTCTCACGATTTAGGGCTGGCCTACACGAGAGCATACAACGGGAGTTGTTCCTACGGGAAGTTAACACTCTCGAGCATGCCTATCAGGTTGCTCGGGACGTCGAGCGGTTTCAAAAGGTGGTCCCACCTCGGGTCCCCACTTACCGCCAACCCGAGTCCCGAAACCCCATGGCCCGTTACTCTGAGAGGCCTGGCCCCTCCACTTCTTATGTCCCTATTGTTACCTCACTCCGGGTCGTTGCCCCTACGGCTCCTTTCCCACGGAACCCCTTACCTGCACCCGCTGATGTGCCTAGGCTGTCTCACAAAGAAATTTTCTAAACTGACTCTGGCAACTAAATCGAATGTAGAAATGTGGCAACTAGTTTTTGATTGCATACTTATTTAATTCTGAAGGAAAGAATGTTAAACAAATGAGCTACTATGTTGGGTTACTTATTGGCATGATTAGCTGCAAGTTTTTGAATGATTCATGCAATAGAACCTCTTTCGAGCTGTCATTGCTCCGTGTCATCCAAACTGCAGTCTGGCATATGATGAATAACTGAAGAATGAGTTCAAGGCTTCTGAATGGTTGTCTACTTGATGTCTTGTGGGGCCTGTTTTTATACAGATTAGTCCATCTTTCCTCTAGTTGTCTCTGGACGTGGTTCAATGTGGATATTTCTTCTTTGCTTTTATGTATATTTTTGAACAAATTCTATCTTCTCCCCCCCCAGCCCGCATAGTCTTTGTACCTAGTTGAATGTGGGTATTCTTTTCATGTATATTATTGCCTTTTGTACTTCAGGAAATGGCGCGTTCTATTTTTTTTTACTGTCTGTTTTTAATCTCCATTGCTATGCCAACAGATTGCAATCAGAGTGGAACAGTAGCCCAGTGAAAATGGCAAAAGCTGACCGGAGACATTTGAGGCGACATCGGGGCTGGAGATTTGGACTTCTCTGCTGTAGATTCTGATTGAATTTATTGATTCCTGTCCACATTTTGTTTTCATGTATATTTCTGAAATAGCAGTTTTAGTGCACAGAGTTGGCACGGGCCTTTCTCTCCACTTCCATCCTGCGGTATGTGAAGTCTTTAAGCAGGTGCGAGATGTGAATTTAAACGTGTTTTAAATGCATGTAAGTAGAAAATATAGGCCATGAATGGTTATTTCTTTTTTCACATCGAAAAATACTGCAAGAGATCTATGGTCTATAGGATGGGATATTTGTCATCTTTTTTGGGGGGTAGGCACTATTTGTCATCTCCAGTTGCTTTGTGCCCTCTTCTTTAGAGGTGTACCGTCATTCACCCTTGTAGTTTGCAGGGGTCTTCGGAAGCTTTATTTTCCTGCACATGGTAGCTTATTGCATGAGCATTCTTGGCCCAAAACTTCTGAGATCATTATACACCGAAGATCTCTCTCTCTCTCTCTCTCTCTCTCTCTCTCTCTCTCTCTCTCTCTCTCTCTCTCTCTCTCTCTCTCTCTCTCTCTCTCTCGGTTAAGATGTATCGTCTTGGAGCCCGGTGGTTTGCAGGTGTATTTTGTAACTTTATTTATTGGGTTTTTTACATAAATACCCTTCTAAATATCGGTTATGCCAAATATACCTCTCATTTGAGCATATTATCAAAAATATCATCTATTTAATCTTAAATGTTACAACTATGGCTTTACCCTAATCTTCGTTGATTTAACTTTATTTTGTTAAATTCTCACTAAACCGTTCATAGAGAAATTTTACGTTAAAAGAATTAACGTCAACTAAAGAACGTCAAATATTGGTTATGTCAAATATATCTCTCATTTCACTGTAATTAACGACGATAGATAGGATATTTCACGGAATATTCGTCTATCGTCGACGTCACTAAACTACAGGGGCATACTTGAGTTAAACATGAGTTAAGCAGTAAAATTATTTGGATATTTTATATAAATATCCCTCTAAATATTGGTTATGTCAAATATATCTCTCATTTCACTGTAATTAATGACGATAGATAGGATATTTCACGGAATATTCGTCTCTCGTCGACGTCACTAAACTACAGGGGCATACTTGAGTTAAACATGAGTTAAGCAGTAAAATTATTTGGATATTTTATATAAATATCCCTCTAAATGTTGGTTATGTCAAATATATCTCTCATTTCACTGTAATTAATGACGATAGATAGGATATTTCACGGAATATTCGTCTCTCGTTGACGTCACTAAACTACAGGGGCATAGTTGTAATATTTAAGATTAAATAGAGGATATTTTTGATAATATGCTCAAATGAGAGGTATATTTGGCATAATCGATATTTAGAGGGGTATTTATGTAAAAAACCCTTATTTATTTGCACCTAGTTTCTCATTGCATGAGCATTCTGGGCCCAAAGCTTCTGAGAACATTGTACACTCCGAAGATCTCTCTCTCATAAGGGTTATTGAAAATATTGATATCAAAAGGTTTCATTAATCCTTAGTTTACTGAACATTGTATCGGACGTTAATTCTAGACAGTGATAGGACTCTCACATAACATCAAAACAACGTTCTATGATGGTTAGGACGTCATATTTTTTCAGAGTGACATGAAAAGCAGGGTGTTTAGGGTTTTCAGGGTACAACTCGCTCGACGGTCTTGAGAGAATCTAAGGCTCGCGAAGATTTATGGAGTCTTTGGAGAAAGAATTTTTAATCCGACGGAAAGAATATCCGGTAGAGGGTCATTCAATCTCCAAGAAATAGGATGTGAAAATAGAGACTCTATCTTGGTCATGAGATAACAGTGTCAGAATATCCGTGATATGGGTCAAAATGTGATAAAATTGTGAGATAGAAAATTCGCGTCGAAATAAGTAAGCGTCAATTTATTAATTCGTGTCTCCTTAGAGGTGTTAATTTAAAAAAAATTTATAATTCAATAAAAATTATGTTAATTGGCGTTTGTGTACGGAGACGTCAGTTCTTTAAATAGCGTCCATTCAAACGGACGTTAATTCTTCATTTATTTTCATTATATTTTATTTTTAAGAATTTTTTTAGTAGTGCGTGTCTCTTTGAGAAGTGTCATTTTATATCTTATTTTTATTTAATTTAATAATTTAAAAAATAGTGTCTCTGTAAAAGGGTGCATATTTTAATTGACATCATAGGTATGGACGCGTATTTTATATTTATATTATATATATATATATATTTAAAAGAATGTGGATAGAGATGAGATTTTTAAAAGAATAAAGATGGAAGGGGAAAAAGAAATAGAGGGACAAAAGAGAATAGGGTGATGTGTAGGGCCAAAGAAAAAAAATCTCACAAGGAATTAACGTCAACCCAATTGACGTTCCAATTGACGTTAGTTGACGTTAATTCTTTTAACGTAAAATTTCTCTATGAACGGTTTAGTGAGAATTTAACAAAATAAAGTATATGAAAAATAGGAGAAAAATATAAGGATTCTAATCATATGTATATAAAAATTTTATCTTACACGGTTTAGTAGATATAAAATTTTAAAGTTTATACGGGATTCTAATCAAATAAATCGGGTCAATTTTACTTTCGATAGGAGTTTAATGAAAGAAGATCATGAAAAATATGAGAAAAATCTAGGGATCATAAAAATATGTACTTTACTATTTTTATTAATATGATTCAATAGATATTAAATTTTAAAGATTACAACAATTATTAACTAACTAAAGAACTCACATATTTTTATCCAGAAACGGTTAAAACATCGTACCAGAACATGCATGAAGCTTACAGGAACATGGAAGAATTATGAACGACAAAATTATCGTGCATACATGGCCTAATCTACGTGAAGATCTTTTTGTTTTGCTTGGGAGAATGTCTACCTTGCTATTGGACGGAGAAAGACGGACGAAGGAAGAAGAGGAAGCAGTAGTGCCCCTTCTTCACGTACAGGACAACGCAGGAGGAAGAAGAAGCAGAACGCTGCGTCTTCCTTCACGTACTAAACGTCGGGGGAAGGCGAGGGGAAGCAGAAAGATGTAGTTGCAACAAAAATAGCAGCACGTAGCAGCGGCAGCCACCTTCGAAAGCACGAGTAGTGACTCTCATGCGTTCGATCGGGCTGGATATTTATAGGGAAAGAAACCCCTCTACGTGCAGGAGTCCTAAAGAGTTTAGAATTTCCTAAGGATAATCCTAATGGGTTTCAAAACTTCTTACGTTTGAGTCGCTAACCTTGTTTGATCACAGAAACCCTAATCCCCGTGCAACCATCGGTCGAACGTGATAAGGGTTTTGTGTAACCCAAAGGCCATGTTGTAAGTATGTTTGCATATGTACTCTAGAAGCCCATTCAACGTAAGCCCCTTAAGACCCGAAAGCCTTCAACCCTTCAAGCCCATGCACTAAGGCCCTGTAAATCTATGGGAAGCCCATTAGCTTTGGGTTAAGGTTTCTAAGTTTTAATAGGGTAAGGCCTTTTAAGGTTTATGAGTTGGGCTTTTATCTTTTGAGAATTTATTGGGGTGGATTTCTAATGGGTTGGATACAAGGCCAATATTAATTTGATTTTTACATTTAGGATTTATTTGTAGTGGGTTTCAAAGTCCACTAATTTAATATTAAAGCCTATTATCTAATTTAGCTATTTCTATTTTTCCTATATCAAAATTTTATCTTCTATAATTATTATGTGACAATATTATATACATATATATATATATATTTAATTTATTCTTTTATTATTTCGAGATGCTACACCATCTCCCACTTAAAAGAATTTAATCCCCAAATTCACATGATTCCTTTGCATAGTAGTGAGGTAAAATCACCATATTCAGAACAGTCATTCTAGCTAGATCCATTCTCATAGCATGTCAAGGTACTACGATCACCATATCTAAGCATGTACTTATGAATAAGGTTAAGAGTTACCTTCCAACATTTGTAGCTTGCCATGCCGCCTTGGTTCACCCTATTGCTCATATCGCGACGCTTGCTCCTTCATTAAATGACAATGGGCAATCCTATGATCCCCGCTTCCACATCGGATACACTTTCCAAGCTTTCTTCAACAATTCTCCGACCGGTGACTACCTATATCACAGTGTTCACATCTTTCCTTCACTGGGACAATCTGTTGATCCCCATTCTTGGGCTTCTTATCTTTGTTTGGCCCATTCCCTCCATTTGGCCTTTTCTTTCTAATCACAGGTTCTCTATTCTTGGAACCATTTGCCAAATCCTTCCTAGCAAGCCTTCCTTTGATGCGTTCGGCCATCTCCATGACATCTTCTAACAGTTGTGCTTTCTTAACCATCTCGGTATACGTTTGGATCTCCATTGGTGCTAATTGAGGAATAAATTCTATCTTCAACCCGTTCATAAATCTCTTAGCTCTCATCTTTTCCGTGCAAACCAAATGAGGTGCATAGCAAGCTAACCTAGAAAATTGCGCCTCATACTCTGCGACCGATAGATTTTATTGTTTCAATGCTGTAAACTCCATAGCCTTCTTCTCTCGGATTCTCTCCGAGAAATATTTCTCGTTAAAGTGATCCAAGAACTCGTTCCATGTTATTTGGTTGTCGGGCAAAATCGCTTCTACCGACTCCCACCATGCCCAGGCATATCGTTCTAGTTGATATGTTCTCAACAAGACCTTCTCTTGGTCGGTACATTGCATGACTCTGAATGTCCTTTCTATCTCTTGAACCCAATTTTCTGCCTTGTCCGGGTCAGTAGACCCACTAAACTTAGGGGGATTCATTCCTTGAAAGCTTCGATACAAGTCCCCCATTCCATGATGAGCTCCATCTTGCGCTACATGTTGCAAGGCCTGAGTTAACCATTGGACAGTACGCTGCATTTCCCTCCACTGAGCATGCTCGACAGCCATCTTAGCCTACAAAATAATTTTTAAACAACAATTATTCATGCCTTTGGATCACTTTTATCTCAAGTAAAACATAACTTTTGTTCGTTAGCCCATGGTGTTAGTATTGGGTGTGCTACAGGCCAATTTTAAGTCGGGTAGGCCCGTTAGTTATACAATCTTGTTCATCATTACTAAAGTGATATTTGAGCATAAATTTGTAATTATATATTACTCTACGATGTCCCTAGGATATGTGATTGTAAAGTCAACTCGAGATGGGATCTCGATTATGAGACTGACTTTATATGGACACATACCTTAAAACTATTCATGGTTGGAGGGTAATCACTCGGGGACTTTGATTACATATTAAACCAGTACACATGATGTATGGGTGAGCAGTCTCATGGTCACTGGTGCGGGGCACCGATACATATGTGTAGGTGTACATTCTGGGAGGATGTACACTGAACTGATCCGCTATTGGATCTTCAGATGGTTGATTATATCTAATGTCAACTGAAGATCCAATTGTCTCAACAGCATCGTTGGTCCTTTGACTTGAGACATTGATCGAATCTTACACGAGGAATGGAATGGTTTGATACTTGGCTAAGTGACTTTAACCACAAGTCATGAATTACCAAGTCATTAATCATTTCAGGATACGTGTGAAGATCATCAATGGTCAAAAGGGGATCGCTCACTGTCGGGTATACATCAGACAGTTAATGGGTCATGACACAGACGCTCCACTAATTCCCTGGCCAGGGCCGTGTGAGTTTGTTTAGAACGGACGTCACACACTTTAAGGAGGTCGTGGTCGACTGGCACGATCATGAGGGTTTGACGGTTATCATACCCTCGATCGAGCTAGACTCATAGAAGGAGCGAGAGATTATAGCGATGCGGCAACTGTAGACTTACAGGTACCAGAGAGGGTGGTTTAAACCCGACGTCATCTTGGATCACACGGATTTACTTGACCCAACGTGATCAAAGGTTCGGAATTAATTAAACTATTATTCAGCTCTAGTAGAAGCGAATAATAAGTTTAATTTACTTCTGATTATGAATTAAAAGTTAATGGACTTTAAACTAGAGAGACTATGGGCCCAGAGGATCACACACAATGGGTTCTCGGGTGACGGGGTATTATTGTACAAATGTATATATTAAAAGCCTTAAATTCTTTTTGGAAATGAATATAATAAGGGCTTCATACATATGTACAATAATATAAAAGGATATATATATAATATTGGTTCTTAGAGACTCTTTTAGAAAGAGTCCAGTCCTTATATATATGCATCCTACGTCGGAAGGCTTTCTTCTCTTCTTTAGCCAAGCACTTCAAAGAAAGAAAGAAAATTTCTCTTCTCTCCTCCCCTCTCCTCCCTCTTGCTCTCTCTCTCTCGAGGGGGAAAAGCTTAGGGAAGAAGAATAGATTTTGGAGGATCCGCGGCTTGTGTGCGCAGGGGAAGGACGGGAGGATACCGTCACTACGCGATGATCCATGTGGATCAGCTCTAGAGGCTATACACTTGTGCGGCTCTGCGTTCGAGGAAATCTGCATCGGGCACTGCGGACAGCGTCGTTCCGCGCAAGGTAAAAAATCTACAACCCGTTATTGGGGTTGAGTAATTTTATTGCATCGATTAGAGCACGGTTCTTGGATTCTAATAGGACATGGGTTCGAGATTTAAACTTTATTATCCGTTGTGTTGTTCGAACCAGGCTGTTCGAATCCTTACAGTGGTATCAGAGCCAGGTTGCGCTCTGATCGATGCAATATCTCCGCATAGAATCATGTTTAGGGGCTATTTTCATGATCCTCAATTATTAAAATTGGATTATGAGATGCTGGGCATCCTTGTTTCTGGAAGAATAAAATCGCATTACAAGATGCTGGGCATCGTTGTTCGCGAAGAGGAAGGGAACGGGATGTTGGGCATCCTTAGTTCCAGGTAAAAAAAAAAATGCTTGCGGGCACACAGGGCGCAGGGTGCCCTGTGCGTCCCCCCGCCACCGCAGGTGGACACCGCCTGGTGGCGCCACGTGGCGGGAGCCGCCAGGCGACGCCGCGTGGCGGGTTCATGGGCCCGCCAGGCGGGCGCACGCGGGCGTCGCGGGTGGCAGTTGCCGCACGCTGGCGCGCCCGCCCACGTGTCCCGCGTGGGCAACCGCGCCCACGTGGGTTGACCCGCGCAGAATTTTTTTTAGTTTTTTTGTTTTGTTGATTAATTCTTCCACTTAATTTATTGTGCCATTAATATATATAAATATATATAAATACATGAGCACGTTAAATTAATCTAATTTTTTATCTCAAATGCTAATTATCCTTTCTCAATGAAAAATTCAAATCTTGAATTTTATTTAACTTTTTAATTTAATTAGGTGGGATAATTATCACTTAATTTGAGATAAAAGTGTAATAATTGAAGATAATCATGATAAATTCAATATTTTAAAATTTTAATTATTAGATAATTATTAAATTTAAATTTTTGTTGATGCTTATTATAAAAAAGTCATGTTTTTGAATTTTAATTATTAGATACTTATTAAATTCAAATTTTGAATTTTTAAACATGATAATAGAGGATAATCAGATTATTTAAATTTAAATTCAAATAAAACTATTAGACAATTAATTTAAATTTAAATTTAAAGAATTGTTTTATTTAATTTTTTTAAATTTAATTATTAGAAATTAAATTTTAATTTTAATTTTAAATAATTATCTAGATTATCTAGATTATTTGAATTAGATTTAAATAAGCATGCCCCTGATATTATTGATGGTTCTATGTGTGCCTTGCTTCATGCCGTCTTGAATTGGCTTACTTATGTGTTTTAATTTTAGTTAATCCAACTTGGATTTTTAAAATTAAATAAAGCCAGCCTGTTTTTGTTTGCACATCCCACTTTTCAATCCAAATATATTGATTATTTTTTAAAAAAAACCCTTGATTGATCTGCATGTGTGGGTTGGCAAGTGATCATGGAGATAGCTAATGTTATTGTTTGGGGCCTGCAAGCCTCCCTTCTCTCTCTGCTGAAATTCCTATGTACTTTTATCTCCCTTCACAAGTTGTACTCGCCCTGAGGGCTTATAGAATTTTATTGACATGTAATTTAAATTTTATCGACCTGCGTGCCGTGTAAAACTTGTAATTTATGCGATATCGGAGTTTGAAGACGTGGAGCACACCCAACAAGGACGATCCAGTTGCTTCGGAAGCGATCCGGATGTCTTAGTAACATTAGGCATAGGGTCCATGATCACTTACGATTTAATTTTTACATTGGATGCATTTACTTTGTACAAACTACTACGTACAGTAAATATATTGGATATATTTATATTACCACCTAGGGTGAGACCAAGATAAAACCAAATTCCCTCGTAATTTAACTTTATATCTGATAAGTGTGGCTAGAGGAGTCGTCGTGGCCCTCCACCATTATGGGGTGAATGAATGTCTTCATCTCATGGACTTGTTGTGCTTTCCACAAGGTCCGTGGGTTTGGGAGCAGGATTCCACTCTAAGGCTAGGCCTCAATGGGGTGAGGAATTGAACTTGACTTTGTTGTGATGTGTCTTCCTTCACGTACTAGACGCCGGAGGAAGGTGAGGGGAAGCAGAAAGATGCAGTTGCAACAAAAGCAGTAGCACGTAGCAGTGGCAGCCACCTTCGAACGTGCGAGCAGTAACCCTCATGCATTTGATCGGGCTGGGCATTTATAGGGAAAGAAACCCCTAAGAGTTTAGAATTTCCTAAGGATAATCCTAATGGGTTTCAAAACTTCTTACGTTTGAGCTGCTAACCTTGTTTGATCACAGAAACCCTAATCCCCATGCAACCATCGATCGAACGTGATAAGGGTTCTGTGTAACCCAAAGGCCCTATTGTAAGTATATTTGCATATGTACTCTAGAAGCCCATTCAACGTAAACCCCTTAAAGCCCGAAAGCCTTTAACCCTTCAAGCACATTCACTAAGGCCTTGTCTACCTATGGGAAGCCCATTAGCTTTGGGTTAAGGTTTTTAAGTTTTAATGGGGTATGGCCTTTAAAGGTTTATGAGTTGGGTTTTTATCTTTTGAGGATTTATTGGGGTGGATTTTAATGGGTTGGATTTAAAGCCAACATTAATTTGGTTTTTACATTTAAGATTTATTTGTAGTGGGTTTCAAAGCCCACTAATTTAATATTAAAGCCTATTATCTAATTTATCTATTTCTATTTTTATTATATCAAAATTTTATCCTCCATAATTATTATATGACTAATATTATATATATATATTTAATTTATTCTTTTATTATTTCCGGATGCTACAAAGGCACTTTAGAGTTCTTTCTGGATTCTGGGTTGAGCCCGTGTGCCGTAATATGACCAACATGGCGTCGCTCACCATGCATGTGTTCGGGAGGTGGCCCCTGTTCATGGCATTATGCCATATGATATGTCGTGACACTCTGATTCCGACCTTGGGTAGACTGGCATGATATCTTCGGGGGCTATGCCGTTTGACAAAATTTAGGGAATAATTCCCTTTGTTTAATTCTCGATTAACTTGAGAAAATAAACAAGTGCAACAGCCGCATTTCATAAGATTTGATAGAAACACGTCTCGACAGAATAGCGCGTTCCAAAATAGCCTGGTGAATCGCATTTCCACGGGATGGTGCTGGACATGTTTTGTCAAACTTTTAAAGCTTTCAATTCTAAGTTTCTCTAATCTTTCTGCAACATTCAATTTCATTAGTGCATTACTTTTTTATTCAATCTCGCACCTTAGTTTCTTCGCAAGTACTTCCTCTACAGTTTTACTTAATGTAAATTATAGTGCAATTCTAAGTGTCCAACTTGCCAAGTCCGTGAGCCTCTATGGATTCGCACAGGATTCGTCACTATTCAATTCTTTTTAGAGTGGGTGTGATTCAGTTATTAAACTGATAGTCGCAATGTTTGACAACGCACTCGAGCACCTATCATAGGTCATGAGCCATATATACATGTATCTTCATCTAACTTTGAGTAAGATGTCTAAGATGTTTGACCTTGTATGTTATCATTAGGTGAAAATCAATGATGGATCACTTGAGCACACACCTTTTATTTCCTTAGTGTAGTCAAGGGTGCTTTTGGAAACACTACCCATCAAGACTCCAATCATTCCACTCCCCTATAAAAGCACAACATTTCCAAATGTAACCTAGGGTCATCGACTAACGTGCCATGAGGATTTTCTAAAGTGAGAGAATATAGACTCGTTGGAGCACATGGGGGCCAAATCTAGAAAAGCCCCTTAGGAGGAGCTTCCGACAAAATGACGAGGGATTTTGAAAACCAATCCCTCTTCTACCCCTCCGCTCGCCCAACTCCGTCGCTTGTGCCACTACCATTCGCCTAGCCCATCATCAATGCCAATCCGAACACCTACAAACACCACTGCATCATTGCCACTCACCCAACTCTATTGCTGCGCCATTACATCATCTTCTTCCTCTCCGATCGCTTCAAGAGAAGATGTCTACCCACCCGTCCCGGCGTCTCCCTCGCCCCCACCCCACCCAATTGTCGCCGTCATCACCCCCCTCTGTCGTCCTCGCCAGCCACAGGCAACATGCTCTTCTTTTCTTCTGCGGGTGAACAGAGCATTGTAGCAGCTCAGTAGTGCGATAAAATGAACATTGTTTGGCATAAGTCCCAAACACTGTTCACAAAGGCGGTATTTGGGTCATTTACCTTTCCCCCTCTCAACTACGTAAACGATTCAAGTCCAGAAACAAATGCAATTTTTCTTTTTGATTTTTTTAAACGCCCTTGTGTCAAAACTGCACGATGTTTAAGAGATTATTTAAAAAATCTCAAAGCCCAAAGCTTTACCAAATGCGGCTTAAATATGTCCATAAGTTAAATCGACTGTTCTTAGAAGTTTGAAGTTAATCTTTTTTAAAAACAAATCATTACAAAACTTACTTTCTTGCAAAAAAAAAGCTTTGTTCTCGATCCAGTACAGTGCATTACCATACCGAATCTTACCTTACCGAAACCAGCACAGTGCGATACTGCCGATCTGCCAAACATTGATCTGGATAGACAGATTTGGAGAATATATATAAGACTACCAAACCCAATGTCTGAAAATTTGGGAGGTTTTCCATACCTTAAAAAAAAGGTATGGGCATCAAAGCCAGCGTATACACCTTCCAGCAAATTTGCATCCCTTAAAAGGCCGACGTGTGAAAACCCCTTCAGATGGAATACGCAACAAGTCCAAGGATAAACCTCGTGCAAGAACATGCAGATCCAGCAACCTTTGGACGAAAAGTCGAACAAGAAGGTAGCATAGTAATTATTTGCGGTTTCCTTACATATCTAAGTTCTACAAGACAAGGTTGTTGACATACAAGATCTTTATGGGGGTGCCATCTGAAATGAGATACACAGAGGACCATTGAGACGTCTGAACAAACTTTCCTGGAGAAAGCAATGTCTGGAACCAATCAGCCATGGTCACAAAGCAAGTGCCCAACACCGACAACACTTGGCAAACTGGCATGCATAAACCTGAACTTTAGACTGAAACAGAGAGGAGCAAACTTTCACTGTCCAGGCCCCGAAGTGGCTGGAGATTCAACAATTCAGTTATAATGTCATCCCTGAGTTGAATGCCCTACCGCAATTAGCCACCCGAGAGCTTGCCTCTCATTTCAATCAATGACGTATCATGCACTGCCGAAGAATGAGAAAATTCATGACATCATTTAAACACTAGAGAATTCGAGAATACCCACTTTCAGTGGTTCTTGTTTCATCAGAATATCCTTTAAGATGTCGAACGAATTTGGTATGTAGTGCATGACCTGCCTGTACCACTATTTCCGTCAATAGTCATCAGACCAAGATCACACAAGCAGATATCTAACTAAATATCAATTCCTCTTCACATGGACCTCATTTGACACACTGTCAAGGTCCAGGATGAGCACAGATCTACAGAAAAGCAAACTTTAAACAAAATAACATGGATGCCTGCATCATTTTTTGTATTTGAATGTGACCAAAACAATTGCTAGCCAGTGATAGACCTTTACATAACACGGATACAATCACTTAGCATTAAGCAGCAATGAAGTAGACAAACAAAATAAATGATTACATGGGTAATTTGTGAAAACACAGCAGAAGCATTGTAGTATACAGTCCTGTAGGTCATAAAATTTCATTGGCAATGAAGGGGATCTCTGGGAAAAATCCTCCATTGACAATACATAATGACCAGTGATTACTGATAAACATGGACTCGCATGTGGGCAAGAGGCACGGTGCACCAGTCGACATGACTAAGATGCCACCAAGAAAGCAGTGTGTTAAGACCACAAAGCAAACTACCTGCATGTCATGAAATTTTCGTTGATATTAGGTAGAGGGCTTTACCACCCTCTCGTTTGTCACTAGACCTTGTTGCAGACTCATCGTACTAAGGTTGAGGTTTGTTATCTATATAAGTGCCCATGTCATTGTCCGACTACGAGTTCAAAGCGTGATACAGTTAGGCAGCCGTGGAGTAAAATGAGCGTTAACCATCCATGTAAGTTAGACCTATTTGTTCAATCCACTCTAGAGTGCAGCTCACTGAGCACAACTCCCTATTATGTACTATAACTAAAAGTAAATCATATCCAATTGTACTGAAATCGCTCATTGCTCCATGTATCAGGGTGATTGTTCCAACATGACATTCTGTAAGGACTCCTGTTATTCTCTTTCAGCAATCAAACACCAGAATTCTGTTACCTGAGCTAAAGATGGCATAAATTTAATTAAAGGCATGTTGCACCTGTTCATTTTCTCGAGCTAAGTGAAGCTTAAGCAAATGGGAATTATTTCCAGACAAACGGTAGCATGTTTACCGTCCCTTGACAACCGAACCGAACCGAACCCGACCCAAGATTCGGGACAACTCGCCGTGTTCCACAGCATCCTACAAGAGAAGCGGGGATCACCCCCGAACATTTGACAAGCGCACAGCGTTAGCAACCTTGCAACATCTAGGTCTAGCCCGGGACCCAAGACGGCTCGCCATGTCACGCCACATGACAAAAAGACAGGGAGTGACTCCTGAAACGTCTTTTACAAAAGGCCCGACGCCCACGACTCCGACAACTTAGCCAAACTCAAGCTCCGAAATCACTAGCAAGGTGTAGTCGGATATCGCGGTCGTCTTAAAGACAACGTTCATGTACGCGGTTCTTGAGAAGACCGCGTTAAAGATAAACTCTTGGACTGAGTGAGGGCAGCCAGCACCCCCACCTTGACCAGGTAAGGGCTGCCAACACCCCACCTGGACCGAAAGGGCCCTGTCAACGCTTCAAGATCGTGGTCATCTGGAGACCGCGTTTACTTGAACGCGGTCCCTGAGGAGATCGCGTTCATGATAGAACCCCACCTTGACCAGGTAAGGCTTCCCAGCGCCCAACTATCACTTTGACGCAACTGGGTCTCCCCAGCTCTTCAGTTGGACCCGACTGGGTCTCCCAACTCCCAGCTATCACATTGGGTCTCCTAGCACCCCTACCTGGACCCAGGTGCCATTTCTAGCTCTTGCTTCCACCTTGACCCAGGTGCCATTTCTAGCTCCAGCCATCCTGACCCAAGTGCCATTTCTAGCTCCCATACCTGGACCGAGCTGTCATTTCTAGCTCGTGCCTCTCCACCTTGACCCAAAGCCCATTCCTAGCGCACCCCACTTTGACCCAAATCCCATTCCCAGAGCCTCCCACCCAGACCCAACTGCCATTTCTAGTGCCCCCACCTCTCTCCTCTTTCCAACGCCCCCCCCCCACCCAGACCCAACAGCCATTTCTAGCGCCCCCACCTCTCTCCTCTTTCCAGCTCCCTCACCCAGACCTAACTCCTCTTTCTAGCGCCCCCACCTCTCTCCTCTTTCCAGCGCCCACCAGCTCAACCCAACTCCTCTTCCTAGCACCCTCACCTTGACGGGGTACCTCCTTCGAGCGCTCTGTTCACCTCGTCGCCAGAACCCACGGTTTGACAAAGTGAGGGCGCTCAACACCCCTATCCTGACCAAATGAGGGTTGCGAGCGACCCCAATTGGACCAGCTGGCTTCGGCCAACGCCCTCACCCTAACCAGATGCCCCCTTTGGGCGCATTAACCAGGGCCAGTTTTGGGCCTATAAATACCCCCTAGGGGGCATGCAGAACAAGGGGTGGAAGTACATCCATGGAGGACCCCAATGGACTTGAAGGTTCTTTGCAAGGCGACTATGGCTTGTTCTAAATTTAGTCTTTGAAATGCTGGAGTTACGTCAGTGCCACGCGTGCCACGCCCCGCCTTCCTCGGTTGCTCTGACTATTTTAATTTTTGATACGCCTGGGGCCTGTCATGTTAGAACCTCGGGCACGTCATGTTGGCATCGCGATAAATGTGCCATACATCAAGCCTCAATCTTTTCAAAGAACGTGCCCTACATAGGAGCCGCCTCTATCTCAAAGAATGTGCTTTATATAGAAGCCGCCTTTGCCTCAAAGAACGTGCCCTATATAGAAGTCACATCTGTCTCGAAGAATATGTCTCACCTGAGAGCCACCCCTGCCCTGATGAACATGCTCATGCCAAAGACCGCATTCAAGCCCTGACTGTCCCCAGCTGCAATGAAATCCACATCCGACTTCCCTCAGTCTCAACGGCGCCCAACCGCTCATTACGGGCCGACGCCCGACAACGCATCCCGAGCGGGTGCCTGACAGCTCATCCTGAGCCGGTGCCCAACAACTCACCCCAAACCGGTGCTTGACAGCTCATCCTAAGTGGGTGCCTGATAGTTCACCCCGAGCCGGTGTCAAACAGTTCACCTCAAACTGGTGCCCGACAGCTCATCCTGAGCGGATGCCTAATAGTTCATCCCGAACCAGTGTCAGACAGTTCACCTCCGGCCGATACCCGACAACTCATCCCGAGCCGGTGCCTAACAGCTCACACAGAGTCAAGTTCGACTGCTTCGCACGAGCAGTGCCCGACTGCCCATACGAGTTGAGTCGGTCAACTCCTCACTAGAACGAGACATGCAACAACAGAAGACAATACCCGAGAAGCAAACGTCAAGGAACTTGAAAGCCTTCTCACGACTGGGTAACCCATCATCACATGTTGAGGGTACATCACGACCCCTCTCGAGCAACGTCTTGCCAAATTGTGAGCCCCCCAACGGACATTCCGTATAAAGGTGGAAATACTCGCGTAGTAACGCAATGACCAGGGAATCGTCATAAATGACGGAATTGTCTCGTGGCTTGCACATAATTTGTAATCGGGCTCTCAACGCCCCATATAAAGTCTTCATGGTATGTGTCAATGAAGTCCAGTCTGGGAATTGATTCTCGTCTTCACCGGTCACCTGTTTCTACGCAGTCGTTAGATTATCGTCCACCTCCAAGTCCGGTCCCTACCTAGCCAACGGAGTGGACCCCACAACTCCTAGTCAAGCCAGTGTCGGCAACTCCACACTTAGAGCAAAATTCGTCAGCGCCATGCCGAGCCAACATCTGCCGCTCCACTTCTCGAGTCAATGCCTCGCTCCCACAAACCCGGAGTCAGCATTCTGCTCAGTGCCCACATCGGGACCATTCTCCGTACCTCCATTCATGCCAACTATGTTGCTGTCGCTCTGTCGTCACATCCGGTTATGCCCTCCCGACGTCGCAGCCTCCAAGGTCCCTGGCCATCTTCCTTCGACAGTAGAAACAAAGGTGTTCAAATTACGTCCGATGTAAATTAACATCGACCGTAGTCGACAGGCTCAGTTGATGGGAAAATGTCATGCACCCGAACCCCCACATCACTTGATATACCTTCACCCGTGGAATCAAACTTGCGCTAGCTACTCAAATAGCTACCATGCGCACACAGATCACATCCATGTGTCGCCCATATGTCCAGGCACGTGTCGTGTCTCGGCGACACATTCCAATTGAAATACAATTCCGCGGTAACTATCGAAATTCGACTGACATGCCCGCAAAAAATATACACACAGTCTCAACCAGCAAATCACAAATCAACCACATCCATATATTATTTTATACTCCTGCCGTTCCGCGTGTGTCCAATCTAACAAGGCATTTAAAATAGAACAATATTCTTCGGAAAAGAGTGCAGAAGAAAAGTATATCCTTCTCTTTGTTCCAAAGAACTAGAATTACAACATGAGGTATATATGGGACCAGAGATGAACACCTACATCATTGTTTACACGCGAAATTTCTCGTCGTCCGATTCGGCAGACGGATATACGTATTTATTCTCTCTTTGCATATTTATTAATTCCGCACTTTTATTTATCAGTCGATTAGGGTTCGTGTACTGGACTTTTCCCCACCGACCGAAGTCAGTGTTAATTTACATCGGACAAGTCCGAACACCTTTGATTAATTGCTAAAGATCCTTTCTTGCCCTTACGACCCATGCCTGTGGACAGAGGGGAATCCCCGTAATTTTCCCTTGAGTGGGGGTTTAATTATAATTTTTCCTTCTTATGAGGACTTGATTATAATTTTTCCTTTTACGAGGGCCTAATCATAATTTCTGGTATGACTAAGACGTCATGCCTGACTTTTCTAATGTTCATGAATTTTCTAGGTTTTGATATTAAGTGGCTAACTAAATTTTTTAATAAAATTTTAAAGGAACAGAGAATGCCAGAAGTTTGGAGAAAAAGTGTTGTAGTTCCTTTCTATAAAAACAAATGAGATATTCAAAGTTGTAATAATTATCGTGGAATTAAGCTTATGAGTCATACTATGAAACTTTGGGAAAGAGTAATTGAAAAACGCCTCCGTTGTATGACTACTGTATCGGAAAATCAGTTTGGTTTTATGCCAAATAGATCTACTACAGAAACTATTTTCTTACTACGGCAGCTAATGGAGAAGTATAGAGAGATGAGAAAAAATTTGTATATAATTTTTCTTGATTTAGAGAAGGCGTACGATCGAGTACCGAGAGAATTGATTTGGTGGACATTAAGAAAGAAAGGAATCTCTCAAAGATATGTTGATTTGATTAAGGATATGTACGGCGGTGCTATTACTAGTGTTCGAACTATTGCTGGGGAGACTGGTGAATTTCCCGTTTCTATAGGTTTGCATCAAGTTCTGCACTAAGTCTGTATCTCTTTACCTTAGTTATGGATGAAGTAACTAAACAATTGCATGAGGATATCCCTTGGTGTATGCTATTTGCAGACGATATTGTTTTAATTGATGAGAATATTGATGTTCTAAATGCTAAGTTAGAGCGTTGGAGACTTGCCTTGGAGTCTAAAGGTTTTAAAATTAGTAGGAGTAAGTCAGAGTTTATGCACTGTAATTTTAGTAATGGGAGAGTGGTTCAGGAAGACTTGGTTCTAATTGATGGACATAACATTCCGAAGAGTAGTAGCTTTCGATACTTAGGGTCTATCATACAAGAGAATAGGAAGATTTATGATGACGTTACACATAGGATTAAGGCAAGTTGGTTAAGATGGAGAAGTGCATCAGGTGTCCTTTGTGATCGTCGTATGCCTGTGAAACTCAAAGGGAGGTTTTATAGAACGGCTGTGAGACCTACTTTGTTATATGGTACCGAGTGTTGGGCAGTACAAAAGGAACACATCCACAAAATGTGTGTAGCAGAGATGAGGATGTTGAGATGGATGTGTGGCAAGACTAAGAAAGACAATATTAGGAATGAGTGCATCCGTAAGGACTTAGAGATAGCTCCAATTGATAGTAAAATGAGAGAAAATAGACTCAGGTGGTTTGGACATGTGTTTCGTCGCCCTAACTCAGCGCCGGTTAAAAGATGTGACCAAATCTTAGTGGATGCTAGTAAAAGAGCTCGAGGAAGGCCTAAAATGAGATGGTGCGATATTATTAGGAAGGACATTAGTTCCTTGAGTTTAAATATGAATATTGCACTTGATAGAAATCTTTGGCGGAATAGGATTCATGTAGCCGACCCCAATTAATTGGGATAAGACTCTGATGATGATGATGATGATGATGATGAATTTTCTAGGTTTTCTCAGATTTTTGCAGACATTTGAGCAAATTCAAGAAGTTCCGAGATAAAAATGTAATTTTTGAACCTTGGCCTCGACGAGGGACATTTCCAAAAATCAGAGGACATTTCATGCACAAACCACTGTTTTAAAACCCGGCCCGGACCGGCCGGTCCAACCGGTTAACCCGCGACCCAATCCCAAAATCGGGTTAGAATAGTGCCTAAACCGTTTTAGACCTAAAACCCGGTTAAACTCAGTCAACCCGGTGCAATCCGACCGACCCGTTAAAACCCGCTTGACCCAACCGGGTCCAACTCTTAGGAATATTTTTTATTTGTTTAATTTTTATTTTTTAATTTAGAATGAAAAAATATAGAAGATCAGGAGTCTTCTAACTCCTCTCTTTAAAGTTACATACGTATAGTCTTTTTGGGACTCTAACTTTCTAATTTTTGAAAGTTGAAAGGGTTTGGGAAGAAAATGAAAATTTTGAACAAGAAATTTAACTTCACACAACATAACACTTGTGTCTCATGAGCTGTTAATTGTAGTTGATAAATGGTCATATGTAGTGTTTATTTAATATGAATTTTATTCTTTTTTTAGACTATCTTAGTGGTTGTTTAATGCATTTGTTTTAATTTTTACAATATATGTTTAAGTGTTTGTTTCATATTTCTAACTCAAGGTATCGTAAATTTTTATGGTAATTTATAATGTTATTATAAACGGTTCTAGTCTTACGGGTCACGGGTCAACACGAACGGTTAAACCATTGACCCATGACCCACTAACTTAACTGGGTCAAGCTCCAGGTCGGTTTTTAAAACATTGGCACAAACATTTCTTTCCTTGATTTTCAGATTTTTTTGAAATTTTCTGAAAAATACAAGGACTTTTATACAATTTCACAAAGATTGAAGGTAAAACTATAATGTCTGAACTTTTCAAGCCTCAATTTGATAGGGAGTTAGATTAATAGTGGTCTAACTTAACCCGCTTAAAGTAGTCCAGAGTTAACTCATTTTTGACTTGATAGGAGAGAAGTTAATTTGGGAGTAAATAGGTGGGCTAACCTGCTTTTAATCCAATGTGCTTTGATAGGTAATGGGTTAACCTGATACTAATGATAAGTCTTTTTCATTTTTTTATTCATAGATATTTGTTCACTTTTAAATTTTATTTACTTTAGATTTTAAAATATTTTTTAATATATAATCTAAATTAAATATAATATTAAAAATAAAAATTTACTAAATAACATAATTGATATCACTAATTAAAATTTAAAAGATAAAAATGTCATTAATTACCGGTTTATATTACTGTGTATCTTTAAAAAAATTATTTTGAAATAATTTTTTAAATTTTAATATATGCTATAAATTTAATATACTATGAAAATAATTTTTTTGCTAAATAATATCATTAATCTAACAAATTAAAAGTTTAAAAGTTACAATATCATTAATTACAGGTTAGATTACTATTTACTTAAAATTTTATTTTATTATTTTAATCATTTTTAATAAAAATAAAAATATTGTTCATAAATAGTATCATTAATATCACAAATTAAAAATTAAATGTGAGTAATGAATAGAAATCTAATATTTTAATAATTAACATTTCGTTCCTTCACATTTAATGAGAGAGAGAGAGCAGTAGTAATGACAAGAGACGGCACGTACTGAGTAGCATTGAATATATTAATGTTCACTTAAAATTTTTATGTTATTATATTTTTAATATTAGGTTTGCATCAAGGTTCTGCACTAAGTCCGTATCTCTTTGCCTTAGTTATGGATGAAGTAATAAAACAATTGCATGAGGATATCCCTTGGTGTATGTTATTTGCAGATGATATTGTCTTAATTGATGAGAATATTGATGCTTTAAATGCTAAGTTAGAGCGTTGGAGACTTGCCTTGGAGTCTAAAGGTTTTTAAATGAGTAGGAGTAAGTCAGAGTTTATGCATTATAATTTTAGTAATGGGAGAGTGGCACATGAAGACATGGTTCTAATTGATGGGCATAACATTCCGAAGAGTAGTAGCTTTCGATACTTAAGGTCTATCATACAAGAGAATGGGGAGATTTATGACGACGTTACACATAGGATTAAGGCAGGCTGGTTAAGATGGAGAAGCGCATCAGGAGTCCTCTGTGATCGTCATATGCCTGTGAAACTCAAAGGGAGGTTTTATAGAACGGCTGTGAGACCTGCTTTATTATATGGTACAGAGTGTTGGGCAGTACGAAAGGAACACATTCACAAAATGTGTGTAGCAAAGATGAGGATGTTGAGATGTATGTGTGGCAAGACTAAGAAAGACAAGATTAGGAATGAGCGCATCCGTAAGGACTTAGGGATAGTCCAAATTGATAGTAAAATGAGAGAAAATACACTCAGGTGGTTTGGTCATGTGCTTCGTCGTCCTAACTCAGAGCCGGTTAAAATATGTGACCGAATCTTAGTGGATGCTAGTAAAAGAGCCCGGGGAAGGCCTAAAATGAGATGGTGCGATGTTATTAGGAAGGACATTAGCTTCTTGGGTTTAAATATGACTATAATGGCAGTATAGGCCGAAACCGATACGTTTCGGCCGAAACGTATCGGTTTCAACCTATACCGAAACCGAAACGGGCCTTGTTACTGTAGCAAGTCCGATACCAAAGAAAATAATTTTTTTAATGGTTTCGGACCGAAACCATCAGGTTTCGGACCGAAATCGATCGAAACCGACCGAAACCGTCCGGTTTCGGCCGAAACCGGACCTGCTCAATACATTTTTTGCCTTTTCTGACTGTTTTGAACCAGTTTCGGCCGAAACCGAAACCGATACCGATACGTTTCGGTCCTGGCCGAAACCGAGACCGAAACCGATACTACCATCCTTGATTATAGCACTTGATAGAAATCTTTGGCGGAACGGGATTCATGTAGCCGACCCCAAATAATTGGGATAAGGGTCTGATGATGATGATGATGATGATGATGATATTTTTAATATTTTTAATATATTCTATAATATAAATATACTATGAAAATAATTTTTTTTGATAAATCGTATCATTAACATCACTAATTAAAAATTAAATGTGAATACCAAATAATAATCTAGTGTTTTAATAATTAATATTTAGTTCGCTTCAATGTTAATGAGAGAGAGAGGAGAGAGGAGAGAGGTACCAGCATTAATGACAAGAGAGATAGTGTATTAAATATCTTTGGACTAACTCTAACCCATCTCAAAAGATGGATTAGGAAATCCCAGGTTAGTCCAAGACTAAGTCCCTCTTAATCCAGATCGAGCAGATTTACCTATCAAATCACTAAAATGGTTAGCCCTGGGATACCTTTGGGCTAACCCAGGGCTAACTCTTTATCAAATTAGGGCCAAAGGTTTTCACATACTGATATTTTTCTCAAATACATTGACAGTAGAGATGCAATATTTCTTGATGTTGGGGGGCATTTTAGACCATCACACCCTAGAATAGGGATTTTTCTGCAAAAACTGCGATGGGACTTAAAGTTTAAACAAAACCCAGCAAGAAGGGGGGGGCACACCTCCCCTTTCTTCTTCTCCTTTCCTGCAAAGTCTTCTTCTCCTTCAAGTCCTCTCTTCTTCTTCAAGCTTCCCGTCTTCTTCTCTTTGGTCGCTCCCTCCCTTTTATAGGGGTTTGCAGGGTGGAGCGGAGGTGGTGGAGCTCCGGTAGATGCACCCCTCTCCGGTGGAAGCCCAAGAGGTAAGGGGTGTAACCCCCTGTCCCTCCCTTCTTTTTTTTTCTGTTTTTTTTCTTCACGTAGGCCCACAAAACACAGACCGGAAGGGGCTCCCTCCAGTCACACAATGACCGGAGGGGGCCCCTTCGAGGTCCCTCCGGTCCTGGTCAGACCGGAGGACCCCCCCTCCGGTCTGCAAGCACCGAAGACCCCCCCCCCTCCGGTCTGCAAGCACCGGAGGGGGTGCCTCCGGTCTGGTTTGACCGGAGGGCACCCCCCCCCCTCCGGTTACCTACATACCGGAGGGGTTCCCTCCGGTCGCATGCCACCGGAGGTGGTCCCCCCTCCGGTCTTCCTTCCATTTGAAAGAGAGAGCAAGGGGCGGAGGGGGGAGGTTTGGCCCATTCCTTGGCTTCAAAAGCCTATAAAAGGCCTGCTGTACTTCTGAAAAATCATTTTTTTTCTGTTGGTAGAATCGGGTTGCAGCACGTGGAGCCTCCTTTGGTTGCTTTTGGTGCTTTGCTTTGTCCAGGGAATAATCCCGTTGACTGCCGTACGGATCAAGAAGATCCGAATAACTGTCTATAGTTGAACCTCCATGCGGGTGAGCAAGATCGCTGCCCTACGAGACATTATGATAACTTCTTCGTGCATAAAGCACGTATAATGTTGTATGACAGTGACTTCTTCATCACTTCAAGGCCATTCATGACCCATTGAATCTTGTTCTTTATTTCTTTCTAAAATCTTATGAAAATACCAGAAATTAATGGTGAACCTTTTTGGGGGGTCCAACAAATACCCCCCATGGAAGGTCCATTGGAGCCGAAGGCGACGGCAGGCGGCCCGTGCACGCTGTGAATTTCTCTTGTTATTGTGGCATGATACCTTTATGTCTTGAACCTTGATATGCTTTTGACAGTTGATTTATGTGTTTCGACCAGTCCTTTAGTATGCTATTTGACCATAACTTGTCAGAGAGGGTTGTTTAGCCATTTGTCCATTTGGTGGCATTGATCAATTCTTTGTGAGTCATACTTTCCATTTGTCTTGAGCTGCTTCATCCATTTGCTTGGTATGAGTCATTTTGACCATTCATTATACTTCAGCCACTTGTGTGTGTATGTTATCTTCAACCAATGGTTAAGTCATTCAGCCATGGATTTTGACCATGGACTTAGTCAATTTAGGATTCAAACATCTACGTTGTAACACTAGTTCAGCCATTTGACTTCAACCATTGTCTTGAGTTAACCCTTTGGCTTAGACCAGTGACATTTGATCAGCCACTTAATACACGTTGTTCATTACTCTGTGGTAGATTAGTCATTGGATTTTGACCATTTTCAAGTTAGGCCCTTCGATCAGTCTAGTTCAATTTCCTTCGACCAATGGTTTAGTTATTGTCTCGACGAGTCTTAAGTGCAACTTATGGTTGAACCAATATGATGGTTTTTTTACTGTGTTTGAACAATTTAGCCTACTATTGGTAGAATGTTATTCCCGAGTGGCTGAGTGGATCTATCCTATTGAAGGTCAATCTAGGACTTAGTTGGTTTTGTTTTCTTACCTCAAATGGTCAAGACTCATCTTTATTGATCATCAACCAGCACATTAGTGGTCAATACAGAGTCCCCTATTGATGATTGATGTAAATATCCTACTAGTGGTTAATATCAGTATCCTACAATTGGTTGATGGTTAATATCACTTAGAAAGTTGATTCTGTTTGGTTTTGCTATCTTGTATTAAGGCGTTGTCAACATCAAACTGAGTATCATCACATTGGGGTTCAACATCTTGGTCCTGAGTACATCTTTCATCCTGTAACAAACATCTAATAGTTAAGAAGCAAAAACATTCAGTGTAAAAAAGAAACACCCAGATGCAAACCTTATAAGCAACTAGATGAGCAATAGGAACCCCTCGGTTTCCATTTTGTGATAAAAGAGACACATCCCCTATGAGATCCAAAACCTTATGGCGGCACGGCTCATCAAGAAAACGTAGTGGTGGATTCAGCCAACCTGCAGTAGCACTGTATAAGAAACAAAGAGTTAAAGTGGCATAAAACAACGAGAATTAATACTCAATAATAAAACAGGCATCATTTTTTGGTTGGGGGGAGGGGGATTGTTTTTGTTTGATATTCTTAGCAATGTGGGTTTAAAGGGTGTTGTGCAAAACGGCTGCTAAATGGTGATCATTAAGAACTAACTCACACAATATTATATAAAACTAGATTACCAAGGATATCCTTGTTTCAAAGTAAAATCTTAGCATGATCCTAAAGGAAGAGATTTACAAACATAGAGACATTCATTTGAAGCCGAAGTAAAGGCACCTTGAAGCAATTGCATTGCCACTTTCAAAACAGGTCCACCATGCTGGTTAGTCAACAGCCTCTTGTTTGGCTCTGATTGAAAGACAACTCAGCCCAAACAGATTGCAGAATTTTTTGTTCAAATCAAACGTTCAATTACCAGACAAGATAATTTCCATTTAGTTAGAAGTTATGATTATTGTATCCCATTCTGTAAATGGAGCATTCTACCTGCAAACAATGGCATTTTCCATTGAACCCCCCTGAATGATTCCAGCATTCCGCAAGCTCTCAATCTGAAAGTAATCCAAAACCACAAAGAATTACCTCACACATTATCAATGCATATGAACAAAAAACAAAAGATAGGTTCTCTATTGAAATATTATGCACAATAGACAGACAAGTGAGGTATGTGAAGGAAAGACTACAAGGTGACGAAATAAAGAGAAAGAAAGGGATTGCAACATAAACTGCAAGCATTCTACTCTTATTTTTTACCCAAGAGATGGATAGAACATTCAGCCACAAGAAAACACAAACTAAGTACATCTGGGGAATGGGGACAAAAAATGATGAAACTGTTTGGGAAAATCACCCCACTTCACAAAAACATTAAAAGAAAAGACATATTTAGATTTCAAAAAATGGCCTATCATTCTCTTAAGAATGATGTTAACTACATCCTTGAAATGGATGGACAGCTTTGAATGATTGTTACATCGTAACTTTAAGCACATATAAGATAATCGGTTGGGAAATTTCCCATGATCATGCATGTTCCTATTTAGTAGGTTTATTTCTTGATTTGATCTTGTATTACACATGCCATTTCATTTCTCCTTCGCTTACCAAACCTTTTCCATGGTTCGTTGCCCAATTGACCATATTCATCTTCTTTTGCAAAAAGAAGTAGATTAGACCACCAATTTTACATAAAATAAAATAAATAGGCGTAAATGATCGTATTCATTTTCATCATTCACGGAGAGAATTGAAGCATAAGATGATTGATTTATAAATTCATGAAGTGTCCATGGAAGCATTAATGAAGCCCTCCTTTTAAGATGTTTTTGTAGTGACCTAGTTGTACGCCATGTAGTAGGAAAGGACTACCTATAGGAAAGAGAAAGGGCTACCCGGATCTATAGGTGTTAACGTGCCGGTGAGAAGATGGCATGGAATGAAGCTATCACTATATATGCGAAATGAGGTAGGGATGCACTGGATTAATCCCATATCGAAAAACAAGAAGAGTTATCGGGTTACATATGTAAGGCGTAAATCCATAACTTGTAAGGCATCTTTTAGGGACAAAATCGTGAGGAATTGATCCAAAGTAGACAATATCTCACAAGGGTTGGATAAGGTTGTGAAATTGTGAAATCAGAGCAAGACACGCGTAGTATAGTGTAGGCTGGTCCACAATGAACCAGGCAGAAGTTGTTAGGCCTATAGTGAGCCAATCACGAGCTGCACAACAGAAGAGGGCTACCCATAGGAAAAGGCTACACAAACATAGGGGTGTTAACAATTCAACATAGAGTTGCCATGGTGTGGAGTGACCATTATGTATGGGATGAACTGGATTAGTCCTATATCGCAAAGCAAGAAAAGTTAGTGGGTTACATATGCAAGGCTTGAGTTTATAACTTGTAAGGCAGCTTTTGGGGATAAAACTATGTGAACTTGGTCAAAATGCACAATACCTTACAAGGGTTGGAGGAGTCATGACATTTTAGTTTCACAATTTTTGTGTAAATGAATCCTTGTAAACTATGGTGTGTGCTTGTTCCACATCTAGCTTTGTCATTATCAATCATCATCAATTTTGCTGTCCAATGTTGTTTGAGACCCCATCGTTTGTCTTAACAAAATATTTGAATTTGTAAAGGAAAAGGGAAAATAAATATTTTATTCATCATCCATGCTATATATCTACAAATGAACAAACATAGAATTTTTAAGAGCAGAGAAAACAATGAAAGCACTCTCTGTTAATCATTAGCACAATAGCCTGGTAGCATGCATGATTTAGGGTGACTCACAAGGGAGGGACCTTTATACAACAAACTGAAAGCACAAACAAAAATGCAACCCAAACGCACAAGGACAAATATACATCACTATACCGCCCTCTCAAACTTGCAAGGAATCATAAACTGGGAGTTTGCCGTTTGGACTTGGTGATGAGGTCAACAATCTTGTCGATAGAAGGAATGTAGGACGTGTTAAGCATACAAAAAAGATAGTATTGACGGATGAAGTGGCAATCAATTTCAATATGTTTCATCTACTCATGGATGGTCAGATTGCTCTTTGTCTGAAGAGTGCTCTGATTGTCATATTATAAAGAAATAGGAGCTAGAGAAATGGCACCAAGGTCATAAAGAAAATATCACAGGCAATCATTATCAGAAAAAAAGAGCAAAACCACTAAATACACTAGCTGACTAGAGCATCCAAAAAAATTGTTGAAACAGAGTGGTAAACCAACCCTGCTGAAATACCAGCATAGAAAAATCCAGATCCACACTAGAAGTAAAGGGAAGACCCAAAAATAAATTGCTCAAAATGAAATGGTAAAGTCAATGACAACAGCAACAAGGCGCCAACTCCAAGAACATTAGAAGTGGTCATCAATAAAACGTCCCTACTCTCACCAAGCAAACATATATTTGGCTAGAACAAAAAAGGTAGGAAATGGCCAAGAGATATAACCAGAATAGGGCAGAGGTTACCATGGATGTAATAGAGAAATCAACCAAGCAGAGAAGAAATCCAGTAAAAGGAAGGCCAAAAAAATGCTTAAATGAAGCCCCAAACAAAGAAATAGCCTTCAACAGAATTCACATGTTGGGAAGTCCTAGCCTCCTAGGTTGGCCATAAAAGTATGACGAGAACAGATGGCACAAGACAATAAAATAGTCTTTAATACTTCATGAACAGCACATGAAACAGACAAATAAACAAAGCCTGAGTGATCAACATATCAAAATACCCTTGGATAGGCATGTAGGAAGAAAAGGGGCATTTCTGTAAATTAATAGGGGTATATTTGTAATATTGTTAGTTCTTGGGCTTTCTTGTAAATTTCCCTTCATCTCTGGTCGCCCTTATGTAGAGGGGTAGATTTGTAATCTTCTACAAGGCTATTTTATATATAAAAGGGTTGAAAAGCCCAAGAAGCAGTTAGTTCAGCATCTCCTTCCTCTCCCTCCATCCGTCCATCGGCCTCTCTTGTTCTTGCCCTAACATGATATCAGAGCAGGAGGCCATGGGACCTCCTTTGAAACCAATCCTTCCTGGGCCGCACCTCCCTTAGAGGATGATCCTTGCTAGTGCAAGGATACTCCCTCTCTTTCTCTTCTCTTTCAAACCCCAAACACCTCAAAAACCCCAGGCAGGGCACCAATGCAGGACCCCGATCCCTACCCTCCTCGGAGTGTGGAATCGTCTCAGAACTCCTCAGGAGGTCATAGACCCCTCTCAGAACTCTCCGCAGAGCCCTCCAGCCCAGGCCGATAGGTACCATTTTTTGTAACGGGGAGGGGATAACCGGATTTGAACCCGGGACCTCCCCCAATTGGGGGAGGGTGGCGAACCAACTGCACTATGCAGCTGGTTGTCTCTTCTGCCCCTGCCAGAGATGTCTTGCACAGACAACGGCCCATCCAGCAGGCCTCTCCCTGATCTCCCTGTTTCTCTCCCTTTGCAGCCCTCGTTCAGGCTGAGAGGATCTTTGGCTAATACTCTGTGCAGGCCGGCCCATCTAGCAGGACTCTATCTCTCTCTGCGGCTCAGGTTCAGGCCGACTGCGCCGGCTGGCCCTGCTGCACTTGGTCGGCTGAGAGCCTGACCTGTTCGCTCTTTGCTCACTCTTTACTGTTCAGGCTGAGAGCCTGACTTACTTGTCTGTGACTTCAGCAGGCTTTGCTGCTGCCTCTACTCCTTTTTGTTCAGGCCAAGGGCTTGATCAGCTCCCTGACTCTCTGGTTCAAGCTAAAGGTGGAAGGTGCTTCAGTCCAGTTTAATCAGTGCAGGAGCTCTCTCTTCTGTGCTCCAATATGGCAGATACCCCTTCCACCACCTCTGCAATGTCATCTCCCATGGTTCAATCTGTGACACTGGAGTCTGCTGGCGAAACCACACTACAGATTACATCAGAATAATTGACAGAGCAAAACTTTCCATCATGGGCCGTCACAGTAGAACTATATATCACTGGCTGTGAAACATTGGGTTTTCTGACTAGTGATCAGAAGATGCCGGATCCTCTAGACCCTCTTTTTCCTGCCTGGTGGAGGGATAACATCATGGTTATGACATGGCTTCTCAACTCTATCTGCCCTGGGATTTGACCGACCATTTTGCTCTAGTCCACTACTACGGACATGTGGAAGATCTCAGCTCGCCTCTATGGTCACAAGAAGAATAAAGTTCATCTGTATCAACAGAGCCACAACATCCTTGAGTTGAAGCGGGGTTCTCTCACTGTCACAGCCTTCTTCTGTGCTTTAACTTCACCGTGAAATGAGTTAGATGTCTACCATATAGTAAGTGGACATTGCTTGCTGATCAACAAACCTATCTGACACTTCAAGAAGACAAAAGGATTGTAAAATTCTTGAGTGGGCTAAATTCTTACTATGAGGCTATGAGCCTTACATCAACAGATCCTCAACATAGACCCAGCCCCCTCATTGGAAGTGACCGACTTCAAAGTTCCACGTGAAGAACAGTGACAACAGGCCATGAGCAACAAACCTATCATCCCTGCACACTCTGAAGTTGGAGAATACTCTGCACTGACTAGTGGTATTAGTAGGCCTCCTCCCAGTGGCGATAGGAAGCGAGATGACAAGAAGTGCACTCACTGTGACCGCACAAAGCACGACTCAAAATTTTGCTGGGAGAAATATCCTGAAACGATGCCCAATGTTCAAAACAAACAAAGAGGGGACAGAAGCCGCAGAGCAATGTCATTGTGTCTCTCCCTTCTGCTGCCCCTAGTGCCACTGCTTCTGATGGGCCTTCTACTACAGCGACACCAGCGCTCTCCTCTTCAGACATAGTCACACTTCAGCATACAAGATGCTTCAGAGCACCACTTCATTACCGTCACGTATACATGGTGCTGCTTTGAGTGCCACTGCTCGATCTCCTAGACATTCCTGGGTGATCAACTCTGGTGCTACAAACCGCACGACGGGTATGTCTACTTCCTTTCATGGTTATTCTCAATCTTCGGGCCAAGATAAGTCACCATCGCTGATGGTACCCGTACCACTATCACTAACAAAGGTTCTATTAGACTCTTAGATCACTTGACTCTTCCCTCCACACTTCATGCCCCATCTCTTTCCATTAACTTACTTTCAGTGAGCAGTCTTACTAAATAGTTAAATTGTTCTGTGACAATTCTCTCTACTCAATGTGTCTTTTAGGATCTGAAAAGTAAGCAAACGATTGGCATTGGAAGTGAAATAGATGGAGTTTACTTCTTCGTGCCAAGGAACATAGTTTCTCTTCAATCCTCTGCACCAACACTTCGAGATAAACAAGCTCAGAAGATTACTCTGTGGCACTCTAGATTAGGACATTTGTCTTTTCGGTCATTAAGAGTCTTATTTCCTTCTTTATTTGCATCAGTTGATATGCCATCTCTTTCATACCAAACTTGTCAGTTGGCAAAGCATTGTAGAACCAGATGTTCTCCTTCTATAATAAAAGTGTCACTCCTTTTGAGCTTGTTCATTCTGATGCTTAGGGACCTTTCCCAATTCTCTCTTTGGATGGCTACAAATATTTCAGTGCATTCATTGATAACTACTCTTGTTGCTCTTGGCTATAGATGTTACGGTCCTGGGATGAAGTACCTCGTAATGTTCAAGTGTTTTGTAACATGGTTAACACCCAGTTCAATACAAAAGTGAAAATCTTTTATTCTGATAATGCCCAGGAATACTTGGCAAGAAGTGTAAACATCTTTCTTAATTATGAGGGGGTGCTTCATGAATTAACGAAAAAATCGAAGTCTTCTTGAAACTACCAGAGCTCTCCTTTTAAGTGTCACCTACCTAAATCCTTTTGGATAGAGGCAGTTCATACTACCAATTACATCATCAACTGGATGCCATCCACAGGTTTAGATGGTCATTGTCCTTTTGCTACCCCCCTTATCTCGGGTGTTTGGCTGTCTTTGCTTCATTCAAACTCAGGCGTAGCACCAAACTTGATCCATCAGCCATTCGTGGTGTTTTTCACGGATACTCTTTTACGCAAAAGGGTTATAGGTGCTATGATCCTGTTTCTCGTCAGTTCTTTATCAGGAAGGATGTTAGTTTCTTTGAGTCTGAGTCCTACCGGTCCCCCCAAACTCAGACTCTACCATCCTACATACCTCCTCCTCCTGTTACTCCTTTGTTACCCCATCTCTTTAGCCCTGCTACAGAGGGATCTTCTAGTGCTCACACTCCCGTGACTGGTGCGAGAGCATTGAGAAGTATGAACAAGTTATTACTTATAGGCAAAAGAAGTTCAGAAAAAAGTCTCCTACTAATCCGCCAATCCCAGAGGGTGCTAATCTTTCAGATTCCCCAACTCTATATGACTTGCATATTCCAACTGCCGTTAGAAAGGGTGTTCGAGACCACACTAAGCATCCCATCAACAATTTTATTACCTATTCTCATGTTTCTCCTCAATACTATTCCTTTCTTTCCTCATTGACCTCTAGCCATATTCCTACTACATTCTCTGAAGCTGTGCAAGATCCGAAATGGCAGTGTACAATGGATGAGGAGTTGAGTGCTTTAAATAAGAATGAGACGTGGGTCCTTGTTGATCTCCCAGAGAACAGACAGCCAATTGGATCTAAATGGGTATATACAATCAAATATAATGCAAAGAGTGAGGCCTAGAGGTACAAGGCCAAACTTGTGGCAAAAGAATTACTCAGACATATGGGGTTGATTATCAAAAAACATTTGCTCCTGTAGTGAAATTGAAGTCCAAGGTGGTTCTTTCACGAGTTGTGCAATACTCTTGGGCCTTGTATCAACTGGATGTTAAAAATGTCTTCTTGACTAGTGACTAAGAAGAGGAAGTGTACATGTTGCCACCTCTTGAAATGGATACAAAAGGGAAGGTGTGTCATCTGAAAAAATCACTCTATGGGCTGAAACAAGCCTCTAGAGCCTGATTTGATAGACTTCCCCTTGCTATGGTGAAGTTTGGCTTCAAGCAATCTAATGCTAGTCATACTATGTTTGTCAAGTGGATAGGCGGGCATGTGACTGTGCTGCTTGTTTATGTGGATGGCATGATTGTTACAAGAAATGATGAGGCAGGTATCAAGAAATTAAAGAAAGACTTGGCTTCTGAATTTGAAATCAAAGACCTAGGTGAGTTAAGATATTTCCAGGAATTTGAAGTGCGAAGATCAAGAAATTGGATTTACATAAGGATGCACAACACTTGCTGACTGAAACTGGAAAGTTAGGAGGTAAGCCTGCAGCAACACCAATTGAATTAAATCATTGTTTATCAGAGACAGGAAGAGAGGGACTTTCACTAGAAAAAAAGAGTTTTTGTCATTGACTTGGCTAGATTTGACTTATGCTATAAGTGTGGTTAGTCAGTTCATCCATGCTCCACGAAGAGTACGCATGAAGGATGTCGAACGCATACGGAGGTAATTGAAGTCATGTCCAGGAGAAGAATTTTTTTTTTAAAGGCTGAAACCCTGAGTCTTGAAGGATATGCAAATGTAGATTGGGCTGAGTCACATGATGGCAGAAGATCAACTTCTGGTTACTGTACCTTTCTAGGTGGCAACCTAATTACCTAGAGAAGCAAGAAGCAACCACTGCAGAGGCAGAATACAGGGTCATGGCACATGGTAGAGTTGATCTGGTTGAAACTCTTCCTATTAGATTTGGGAATTCCAGTGGAATTGCCCATAAAACTATATTGTGACAACAAGGCAGCAATAAACATTGCAAATAACCTTGTTCAGCATGACAGAACAAAGCACATTGACATTGACAAGCATTTCATTAGAGAAAAATTAGACTCAAGAGAGCTTTGTCTGTCGTATGTGAAGTCACAAGAACAAGTTGCAAATGTTTTTACAAAAGCAAAGACTGAAGTCCGGTTTAAGTCTGCTCTTGACAATTTGAGCATGAAAGATATCTATGCTCACCTTGAGGAGTGTAGTAAGAACAAGGGTCTTTCTGTAAATTAATAGGGGTATATTTGTACAATTGTTAGTCATTTCTTGTAAATTTCCCTTTATCTCTAGTTGCCCTTATGTAGAGGGGTAGATTTGTAACCTTCTACAAGACAGTTTATATATAAAAGGGTTGAACAGCCCAAGAAGCAGTTAGTTCGGTCTCTCCTTCCTCTCCCTTCATCGGCCTCTCTTGTCTGTGCCCTAACAAAGCATACAAGATGCCAATGTGAAAAACAGTAATTGGACAGCCAAATAGCACCTGTTATCTGTCAAATATGGTGTCAGATCAAAGAAGCAGGCTGGACAGCTGCAATGAAACAACAAAGAACCCTTGGAGTGATACATGGTACAATGCTAATGTCAGCATGGCTGACAGGATGCTAAGTTGGCACTGAACGTGAGAAAAATAAGGTAAGAACCAACCAAAAGAAAAGAGTAGCAATAAACAAGGGCCACTTGAATTAATTTTTGATAGGAAAATAGTGGAAGGCCGAGAGAGAGAGAGAGAGAGTTAGGCTCTATTTAACACCAGGCCAATCCATCTCCCCTGTTCTTTATATTACTTCAATAATTACACAAGTACAAAAACCTTACAAAGAGGGCAGCCATAAAGAAAGGGGAAATTACAGAATAAACCCTGAAAGACTGAAAATTGATAACATACCCAAATTACCCCTAATTGTTTACTTCTCTATATTCCCCCTCAAGTTGAGCATAGATATCACACATGCTCAGCTTGCTTAAGGCTGAAGTAAACTGAAATGCAATTAATGCCTTGGTGAAGAGATCTACTGCCTAGTTTTGAGATTTCACATAAAGTAAGCATAACTCTCCAGAATCCAATCTCTTTCTGATAAAATGCCGGTCAATTTCAATATGTTTGGTCATGTCATGTTGTACTGGGTTGTTAGAAAATATTAATTGTTGCTTTGTTGTCACAATAGAGATTCATGGGTAGCTCAACTTGAACACCTAGATCACTTAGAAGAAGCTTTAGCCATAGTAACTCAATGAGACTATGTGCCATTGCCCTGACGCGCAATTTACTTTTTACTTCTCCAGATGACTAGGTTGCCCCCAAGTAAAGTGTAGAACACAGTTGTTGACCTCCTATCATCTTTAGAACCAACCCAGTCTGCATCAACAAATCCTTCAATTCTCAGATGGTTGGTTTGGTTGAAAAGAATACCTTTCCCTAGACAAGATTTCAAGTATCTCAGAATGTGTTCCACAGTGTTCATATGAGTTGTCCTGGCCCTCCTGGGAGCATTCATGTATCGACTTACCATATTTACAGCATATGAGAGGTCAGGTCGGGTCAAGAAAAGATACAAAAGCTTGCCAACCAATCGCTGATACAAACCACTTTCTTCTGGAGAGAGTCTTTCACCATCCTGTCTTGTCTTGTCAGACCATGCTTAAGTTCAATTGGAGTAGCTACTGATTTACAACCCAATTTTCCTGTTTCAGCTAGTAAATCAAGAACAAATTTTCTCTGATAGATATAGATTCCTTCCTGCAATCTGGCCACTTCTATTCTTAGGAAGTATTTCAAATCCCCTAGGCCTTTAACTTCAAATTTAGTAGCTAACCCATCTTTCAAACTTTGAATTTCTGTTGTATCATCCCCAGTAATGATTATAACATCAACATATACAAGAAGTACTATAATATGACCATTTTTGCATTTAGCAAACAGTGTGTTATCAGCATTTGATTGTTTGAATCTGAACCGGATCGTAGCCTGATGGAGTTGATCAAACCACGACCTAGGGGACTGTTTCAGTCCATATAAAGCTTTCCTGAGTCTACAGACCTTTCCTTTCGTATCAGCACCATGAGGAGGCAACATGCAGACTTCTTCCTGTAGATCACTATTCAAAAAGACATTCTTCACATCCATCTGATATAAAGCCCAAGAATATTGCACAGCAAGTGCCAGAATCACTTTGAAGGATTTAAGTTTCGTTACAAGTGCATAAGTCTCCAGATAATCAATGTCATAACTTTGAGTGAACCCCTTAACAACCAGTCTGGCCTTGTACCTTTATATCACTCGCTCTGCATTGTATTGAATTGTGTAGACCCACTTGGACCCAACTCGAGTCCTATCTTTAGGGAGATCAACTAGATCTCACGCCCTGCCCTGTTCTTGCTAAGTGCACTTAGCTCCTCTCCATTACTTGTCACCAATTACGATCCTTAACAGCCTTAGAAAATGAGTTGCGAATACAGATAGAAGACAAGGCAGATAAGTAGATCTAATAAGTGGTTAAAGCATCTTCTGCTCACCAGTCAAGAAGCCTAGTTTATACATCCACCAATACAGAGCTCCGTTACAATAGCCCAAGACAGATAACTGTTTTCCATCAATTTTTTAGAAGTAATCTACAAAGTGATTTGACCCATGGTGGCTAAAGGCATGGGTTGAACTTGAGGAAAAGAAGTCTCCAACGTTGTTGATGTATTTATCCGCCATGTTACCAAAGAATGGTTAATCAGGGGCATGGAAGAAACAATCATTAATAACTGCTGCCGGAGGATAAGGGTTCTAACAGTCCAAGAACAGAGGAAAAATTGTTTCAGATGTGTGCTGGCAACAAGGATGGTAGTATCGGTTTCGGTACCGGTTTCGGCCGGTACCGAAACCGATACGTTTCGGTTTCGGTTTCGGCCGAAACCGGTTCAAAACAGTCAGAAAAGGCAAAAAATATATTGAGCAGGTCCGGTTTCGGCCGAAACCAGACGGTTTCGGTCCAGTTTCGGTCGGTTTCGGTCCGGTTTCGGTCCGGTTTCGGTCCGGTTTTGGTATCGGACTTGCTACAGTGACTTGGTGCGTTTCGGTTTCGGCCGATACTGCCATCCGGGGCTGGCAAGAGAAAGACCTCCACTACCTGATTAGAGCCAAAGTCCGGCTATTCCAAACATGGTTTGCCAGCTCTTACGAGACATCTGAGATCTCTCCCAGATCCCCCCCCCCCCGGTTTCCTCCTTCCTCTCTCCCTATCTCACTCTACCACAGCCCCCTTAAGCTCTCTCTCTCCCCCCCAGTCTCTCTCTCTCTCTGTCTCTCCCTCTCCCCCAGACTCTATCTCTCTCTCCCTCTGTGACACTCCCTCGGACTCTCTCACCCTCTCTGTCTCCCACCTCTCACTCTTGGTCTCTCTCTATCTCACGCCCTCTCTCTCTCTCAGTGTCTCTCTCTCCCTCCCCCCGTCTCCCCCTTCTTTCTATCTAAGAGAGGGAGAGACAGAGAGAGGGTAGACAGAGATATATGTACCATTTTTATGATTTTTGATGTATTATTCAGTTTGTAATTCATGTACCATTTTATGCATCTCTTTTTGGTGTAACTTTTGATGTATATTGACATTGGTGCATGTGAATGGGTTTGTTGTTGTTATCATTACTCTTTGTTTTGTAAAATTGAGTTGTCAATTAGAAAAATATATTTGTGAAATTGAGTGGTTAGTAGAAAAATATTAGCATTTTCTTACAAATAGGCTATCTATATGAAAAATCCTAACTCTGCCATGGCCGGTCCCAAGCCCGGATGAGAAAAGAGGAGGGTTTGCGTTAGGTCGACAGCCAGCAGTAAAATTTTGTCACATCTCCAACATGAATTCTGATCCAAATATATTTTGTGCTAATGCTAGGGCGTTCCCCGTAAGCGACGCGTTACATCGGAACCCGGATGGAATGACAAGTGAGCAAGGGCTAGCTAGGGCGTTCCCCGTAAGCGACGCGTTACATCGGAATCCGGATGGAATGACAAGTGAGCAAGGGCTAGCTAGGGCGTTCCCCGTAAGCGACGCGCCGCAATGGCACCCGATTGCGGTGTCAAATAGGCAAGGGTTCTCGTGTGGAGTTGGACGCACACGGGTAAAGAAGCAAGTCCAAAAACATAGGATCCGTCTAGCTACTTGGAATATAGGAACTTTAACGGGTAAGAGTTTAGAATTAGTTAAGTTAATGAAGGACAGGAGGGTTAACATAGCTTGCCTACAAAAAACTAGGTGGAAAGGACATAAAGCTAAAGACATTGATAGATATAAAATTTGGTATACGGGTAATAATAACTCTAGAAATGGTGTTGCTATAATAATAAATAAAAACTTAAAAGACAGAGTTGTGGAAGTAAATAGATTGGGGGATAGACTAATGGTAATTAAATTTATCTTAGATGAGGATATTTTGAATATAATTAGTGCATATGCACCTCAAGTAGGATTAGAAGAGAGCATTAAAAAGTAATTTTGGGAGGCAATTGATAGTTTGATCCAAAATATCCCTAGTGAAGAGAGAATCTTTATTGGAGGGGATCTTAATGGTCATGTGGGTATAGATAATAGAGGCTATGAGAGGATTCATGGAGGGCTTAGTTTTAGCAATAGAAATGATATGGGTAACACTATTCTTGATTTTACTATGGCCTATGATCTAGCAATTATTAATACCTTCTTTAAGAAGCGGGACGAACACTTAATAACATACAAGAGTGGAACACATATAAATCAAATTGACTATTTTCTCATTAGGAAGGTCGATAGAGTTTTATGTAAAGATTGTAAAGTTATTCCTGGTGAGAGTCTAGCCCCTCAACATAGGTTGTTAGTAATGGATGTCACTATCCCTAAATTCAAAAGAAAGATCATTATAAATAATTATTCCAAGATTAAATTGTGGAATTTAAAAGGTAAAAGTTTAGAAACTTTTAAAAATCATCTATTCAAGAAAAATATTTGGAATTTAGAACAAGAAACTAATGTAATGTGGAATAATGTTACAAATTGTATAACGAGCGTTGCAAAACAACTCTTAGGCGAATCTAAAAGTAAAAAGAATTTAGAAAAAGAGACTTAGTGGTGGAGTGAGGAAATCCAAAATACCATTAGAGTAAAAAAGGAATGCTTTAAAGTTTGGCAAACTAACAAAAATGTTCAAACCCTAGGAGCCTATAAAATCGCTAAAAAGAGAGCTAAGAAAATAGTTAGCGAAGCTAAATCAAAGGCATTTGAAGATTTATATAATAAATTAGGAACCCGAGAGGGTGAAAAGGACATATTTAAACTTGCTAAATTAAGAGAAAGGAAAACTAGAGATTTAGATCATGTTCGGTGCATTAAAGGTGAAGATAAAGGGTTTTAACTAAGGATCTTGAGATTAAAGGGAGGTGGCATAGCTATTTTCAGAAGTTACTTAATGGAGATTTCGTCAATGATTTATCTTTAGAAGGTACCCAAGAGTCCACAATATTTGATAAATATCAATATTTCAGGCGTATTAAGATGTCAGAAGTGGAGGATACTTTAAGGAAAATGAAAGTGGGCAAGGCCTTAAGATTAGATGACTTACCTATTGAAGTATGGAAAGGCCTAGGAGATATTGGTATTCAGTGGCTAACTAAATTTTTTAATAAATTTTAAAGGAACGGAGAATGCCAGAAGTTTGGAGAAAAAGTGTTGTAGTTCCTTTCTATAAAAACAAAGGAGATATTCAAAGTTGTAATAATTATCGTGGAATTAAGCTTATGAGTCATACTATGAAACTTTGGGAAAGAGTAATTGTAAAACGCCTCCGTTGTATGACTACTGTATCGCAAAATCAGTTTGGTTTTATGCCAAATAGATCTACTACAGAAGCTATTTTCTTACTACGGCAGCTAATGGAGAAGTATAGAGAGATGAGAAAAGATTTGTATATAGTTTTTCTTGATTTAGAGAAGTTGTACGATCGAGTACCGAGAGAATTGATTTGGTGGACATTAAGAAAGAAAGGAATCTCTCAAGGATATATTGATTTGATTAAGGATATGTACGGCGGTGCTATTACTGGTGTTCGAACTATTGCTGGGGAGATTGGTGAATTTCCCGTTTCTATAGATTTGCATCAAAGTTCTGCACTAAGTCCGTATCTCTTTGCCTTAGTTATGGATGAAGTAACTAAACAATTGCATGAGGATATCCCTTGGTTTATGCTATTTGCAGACGATATTATTTTAATTGATGAGAATATTGATACTCTAAATGCTAAGTTAGAGTGTTGGAGACTTGCCTTGGAGTCTTAAAGGTTTTAAAATTAGTAGGAGTAAGTCAGAATTTATGCACTGTAATTTTAATAATGGGAGAGTGGTTCAGGAAGACTTGGTTCTAATTGATGGACATAACATTCCGAAGAGTAGTAGCTTTCGATACTTAGGGTCTATCATACAAGAGAATGGGGAGATTTATGATGACGTTACACATAGGATTAAGGCAGGCTGGTTAAGATGGAGAAGTGCATCAGGTGTCCTTTGTGATCGTCGTATGCCTGTGAAACTCAAAGGGAGATTTTATAGAACGGCTATGAGACCTACTTTGTTATATGGTACCGAGTGTTGGGCAGTACAAAAGGAACACATCCACAAAATGTGTGTAGCAGAGATGAGGATGTTGAGATGGATGTGTGACAAGACTAAGAAAGACAATATTAGGAATGAGCGCATCCGTAAGGACTTAGGGATAGCTCCAATTGATAGTAAAATGAGAGAAAATAGACTCAGGTGGTTTGGACATGTGTTTCGTCGCCCTAACTCAGCGCCGGTTAAAAGATGTGACCAAATCTTAGTGGATGCTAGTAAAAGAGCTCGAGGAAGGCCTAAAATGAGATGGTGCGATGTTATTAGGAAGGACATTAGTTCCTTGAGTTTAAATATGAATATTGCACTTGATAGAAATCTTTGGCGGAACAGGATTCATGTAGCCGACCCCAATTAATTGGGATAAGGCTCTGATGATGATGATGATGATATGAAAAATCCCAAAATCATCGAACCCGACCTCCTGAGATTTTTCCAAGACCTCTTCTCTTCCGCCTTTCTGAGATGGAACCCAGGTTGGCAGTTTCGGCCGAAACGTATCGGTTTCAGCCATAACCGATACGAAAAGGGCCCCTAACACTGTAGCAATCCGAAACTTAAGGGGGGTATCGGTTTCGGGCGAAACCGATACTGGTTTCGCCCGAAACCGGTCGGTTTCGGCCCGAAACCATCCGATTTCGGCCGAAACACGTGAACCCCTTTATGCTTTGCTGTCTCCCCCCACGAAATCCCACTACCTAGCCACGGTTTCGGCCGAAACCCTCCCCCCTGCTGGCTGCTGTCTCCCTGGCTGTTGTGCTGCTGCCTGCGGTTGTGCTGCTGCAGTTGTGCTGCTGCCGCTGCTGTGGTGCTGCTGCTGCCGAGCTACTGTGGTGCTGCTGCTGCCGAGCTGCTGCTGCCTGCTGCGGGCCTGCGGCTGCTGCCTGCTGCGTGCTGCCTGGTGCTGCTGCCTGCTGCTCAGCCACCAGCTGCGGCTGAGCCTGCTGCTCTTGCTATTGCTGCAGCAGCCAGGGCCAGCAGGTGGCTGAAAGCCGCCCTACTGCCACCGCCGGACTGCCCACCCCCTACTAGCCTGCTGCGTGCACTTGGGGTTGCACGTATTTTTTTGTACCTTAATTTGTGCAACCCTAATTAGTTCAGATTTCAAAATAAACTTTAATTGATACTTAAAATTAGATTCATTATTAATTAACCCCTAATTCATGCAAAAAATTTAGGGCTTTCGTCCAATTCCGCTTTCTTAGCCACAATTGAAGGTTAGATAAGTTTCATTGACGAATTTGGGGTGCCTTCATGATGGGATTATATTTTTAGCAAGGGTAATTAGGGCTTAATTAGTAATTAAGGCTTAATTAGTTCATAAAAATTAGGGCTTTTGTCTAATTCGAGTTTCTTAGTCACAATTGAAGGTTAATTAAGTTTCATTGATGAATTTGGGGTGCCTTCATGCTGGGATTATATTTTTATGAGGGGTAATTAGGGCTTAATTAGTAATTAAGGCTTAATTAGTTCAAATAATTGGGGCTTTTGTCTAATTCGAGTTCCCTAGTTACAATTGAATGTTAATTAAGTTTGATTGATGAATTTGGGGTGGGATCATGCTGGGATGTCATTTTTATGAAGAGTCGTTAAGGGTTATTTGGTAATTAGGGCTTAATTACCTCAAAAAAATTGGGACTTTCGTCTAATTCGACTTTATTACCCACAATTGAAACTCAATTAAACTTCATTGACTAATTTGGAACTCTTTCATGTTCAATTGCCTTTTTTTCATCGTACTTACAAGAGATTGTCTTTGACTGTCTTAATGCAGCATCATGCCTAGACGTCAACAAACACAGGAGCAGCAAGGGCAGGAGGATCCGGGGTGGGCCCGCATGTCCTTAATTGATGCTAAGAGAAGAAATGTGAAATGCAATTACTGTGGTAAGGAGATGTATGGCGGAATTACCATAGGAAAGCAACATTTGGCAGGGGTAAGAGGAGAGGTGAGACAATGTGACAACTGTCCCCGAGAGGTGCGAGAAGAGATGCGCCAGTGCCTTCTGGGGAAAAGGGAGAGGGTGCAACAAAGGGCTGAGGATGAGGCTGAAATTGCTGAGGAGATTTCTGGCAGAAGGATTAGGAGGGATGATGATGAGGAAGGCACTGAAGATTCTGATCCAGAGCTGACTGAAGCAAGGGAGCGTGAACAAGCCGCTCGAAGGAAATGGAAGGGACTCATGGGTTCAGGGGCCTATGAGAGTACAGATGCACGACGTCCTGACATTGGTGCTGCCCCACATACGCAGGGAACCGGTCCCATGGACAGCTATCTCCACAGAAGGCCCCAGGCTACACAACCTAAAATCAAGTCTGCATTGAGAGGGGTCAAAAAATCAGCAGAAGTTACAGGGCATGCATTTAAAAGTATCTGCAAATGATTTTTTCATGCAGGTGTCCCTGCACATGCAGCTTCAAGTGAATATTTCCAACCTATGATAGATGCCATAGCAGATGCTGGCCCTGGCTTGAAGGCCCCCTCACGTCGAGACATATACGGGCGTGGCCTTGAGGGAGAGGTTGAGGAGCTCCATGATTGGGTTGAAAGCTTCAAGCATATATGGGTGGAGAGAGGATGCACCATCATGTGTGATGGTTGGACTGGTACCACGAAGAAGTCCATGATAAACTTTTTGGTCTATTGCATCGAAGGTACAGTGTTTGTGAAATCAGTTGATGCATCAGATTATGAAAAGAATGCAAATTATTTGTTTCATTTGATGGATAGTATGGTAGAACAAATTGGAGAGGAGAATGTTGTGCAGGTGGTGACTGATAATGAAGCCAGTTACAAGGCTGCAGGGAAGAAATGGATGTAGAAGCGCAGTCATTTATATTGGCTCCCATGTTCAGCACAATGTCTAGATCTGATGCTTGAAGACATAGGGAAGGAAAAGCATATGAAGAAGACAATTGACAAGGCACAAAAAGTCACACAGTATATCTATGGCCATCCTAGGATACTGAATATGTTCAGGGCGCATGCCAGTGGAGGGTGAGATATCATCCGTGCAGGCCCAACCAGGTTTGCTTTCAATTTTATTTCTTTGGAGTCTTTACACAGGTATAAGATTGATCTCAATTCTTGATACTTTATCCTTACTGATATGTAACAGTTGATGCAGCTTCAAATTTCATTTATCTGCACAGGTACAAGAATGAGCTGAAAGCTTTCATGTACCACGATGTCCTGCGGGACTACATCGACAAGGGCACAGTTGATGCACAGATGGATTATCTGGATGTCTGCCACGTCGTGGACGACAACAAATTCTGGGACAGGGTGTCACGGTACTTGAAAGTAGTCACACCTCTCGTGAAGGTCCTAAGAATTGTGGATGGCGATGAGAAGAATGATATGGGCTATCTGTACGAGGCCATGGACCGTGCCAAATTGGAGTTGCAGCATTCCCTTCCCAGACATTATGCAAAATGGTGGAAAATTATTGACCAGAGATGGAACAACACATTACACCACGACTTGCATGCAGCTGGTGAGTGATTAATTGTACTGAAATTGGGATAATGCCTTTATGTTATTTTATAAATTTCATTTAGTTAATTATACACAAATGCAGGTTATTTCCTCAACCCTCGATTTATGTACAGTGCCGATGCACATGTTGATGGCGAGGTGCTTCAAGGGACTTTAAAAGTCATTGGTCGTTTATCGAGAAATCCAGAAAAGAGACTAGAGTTTGAAGTAGAGATTCGCCTTTATTTGATACTTTCAATAACATGTATAGAATTTATTTAAGTAGTTATGTTAATGTATTACTTTATGTTTGTAGATGAACCATTACAGAATGAGGACTGAGACATATGCTAACTCCCAATTGTAATACGCTGTGGGAAGAGTGAGCCCAAGTATATTTTATTTTTTTGGATTTCTTAACCTGATGAATATATATTTCTACAACTAAAATGCATTTTTTTATGGTTGGTGGAACAGCTGACTGGTGAATAATGGTTAACAACCGAGATGTGAGCAGCAATGCATTGGCTTTCATTGCAATTAGGGTGCTCAGTCAAACAACATTAGCAAGTCAATGTGAAAGAAATTGGAGCACGTTCAGCCTTATACACTCAAAGGTTCACAATCGGCTAAAGACTAAACGATTAGAAAAATTAGTGTACTGCCACTACAATATGAGGTGATAAGAATATGAGGTTGAGACAACAGCTGCGAGACAAACGCGCCGCCGGGGATGCCGCCGCAGAAATTGATGTGGATGCCTTATTTGATGATGAGAATCCGTTGCAGTCTTGGGTGGAGACACGAGAGCAGGTTGATGAGCCCGTTTTTGATGATGATGATAGAAAATGGGCAGAGGGCATACTAGATGAAGATGAGCAAAGAGATCCCGAATTAAGAAGAAAATCAAAGAGGGCCAGAGATACTCATGCCCACATATCTAGGGTTGTTGAGGACACTGAAGAGCAGCATGATTTTCAGCCAGCTAGACACTCCGACTCAGATAGTAGGCCAGTCACTCCTAGAATGGGCAAGGCACCTACATCCTTAAGAAGAAGTACATCAGTGCATGGGCAAACTGAGAGAACAAATGTTGCTGCTCGAGAGGACCCGGCAATTGAGCAGTTGAAGCAGATTTATGTGAGGCACACACCAAGGGATAAAGAACTCATGTCAAAGATCACTGAAAAATTGGCACCACAAGAGAAAAAAGCATCCCCAAAGGCTAAAAAGTGACTGATTTCTTGTGGTGATGATGATGACGGTGATCATCCCGGAGGTGCTGCAGGTGGTACTAGTGTTGCAGGTGGTACAGGTGATGCAGGTGATGCAGGTGATACAGGTGGTACTACTGGATACAGTCAAGGTCAGCGAGGATATGATACACCAGGTTACGAAGGTGGCCAACAGGAAGCAGCTATTTATGCGCCGTGGAATTATGAACCATCATTCCAGTTCCATCCATATCCGACCAGTTCCTCTTCTCTTCCTCAAGATTCCTATGCTGATACTGGATTTCAATCAAGCCAACCAAACACTCCAAGAGGGATCCAAAGAGGGATGCAGGACTTGGCTATCTCATTGTTTGGTTATAGTGAATATAGACCATACATGCAACCTGGTTATGGGTATCGACATCAAGGGCCAGACGATGAGGGAGAAGGTTCTTCTAGTAATTATTATCCATATTAGGTAAGAATCAATGAATTTTTGTAACATTTATTTTGTCTAATTTGGTTTATTGTACTGATTGTATTAATGTACAATGGAATATTACTTTAACTTTCACATGTTCAATGTTTGAAATTCAATTTTTGTAGTTATCTACTTCAAGGTTATTGCACTAACTTATACAGTCAAATGCATGTGTAATGATTTTTATGATTTTAAGTGATTATAGAAATTATTTATGATTTTTTTCAGATTTTTTAGAATTAATTTGATTTTTTTAAACCTTTTAACTGGGTTTCGGCCGGTTTCGGCCGAAACCGAAACCGATACCGAGTCGTATCGGTTTCGGATCCGGGCGAAACCGAGTCCGAAACCGAGTTTGCCATCCTTGGATGGAACCGATATTCGAGATAGAAAACCTTGATTCCAGACCTAGAAAGAGGCCAACTAGGGCCCAATATTCAAAGCCAATGGCCAGTTGATCCAGACACATCTAGAGAAGGGCACAATGGTGTTCCGTAGGCACCCAATGGTATTGCCCTGCCCAAAGAAGCAAGGCAATCAGACTACCCCCACCAACCCAGCCACGCCGTTGTCACTGCCCTGCCCTGGAAAGCAAGGCAAGCAAACTTCCCCACCAACCCAGCCGCAATAGTCAAGGGAAAAGGGAGGATCATCTTCCCTCAACACAAGGGCAGACAACTCTCTGCTACAACAAAAACAAGCGGTCAGACCATGGATGGCAGTATCGGCCGAAACCGAAACGGGCCTTGTTACTGAAGCAAGTCCGATACCAAAGAAAATAATTTTTTTAATGGTTTCGGACCGAAACCGACCGAAACCGGACCGAAACCGTCCGGTTTCGGCCGAAACCGGACCTGCTCAATACATTTTTTGCCTTTTCTGACTGTTTTGAACAAGTTTCGGCCGAAACCGAAACCGATACTAAAACCGATACGTATCGGTTTCGGTACCGGCCGAAACCGGTACTGAAACCGATACTACCATCCTTGGGTCAGACCACTAGGGCGCTGAAACCCTAAAAAAAAAAGATTCCTATTGCGGAGGGAAGGGAAAAGAGAGAGAAGAGAGGCTCAACCTGCTTAGAGAGGTCTATTGAGGTGTGCGGTCAAGGGTGAGAGGTCTTCTGGAGGATCTTGCACTGTTCTAATACCATGACAGGAAAAGAGTGGAAGGCAGAGAGAGAGAGAGAAAGAGAAAGAGAGCTCTAACACCAGGCCGGCCTATTCTGTATATTACGTCAATAATTACACAAGGACAAAAATACCCGTCACAAAGAGGGCGGCCATAAGGAAAACAAAATTACAGAATAAACCCTGAAACATTGAAAATTGGGAATAAACACAAATTACCCCTAACTGTTTACTTCTCTACAGTATCTAAATAGAGTGTGAACCAGTGCTTGAAAAAGAACCTTGAGCTGATTTGGAAGGAATCTTGCTCGCCATCTGAATAAGTAATAAACCAGTTGTATGAGGAAGAAATAAAGCTGTCCAAAGCTCCCTGCACCACCATCTAAATTGATCAGATCTAGACTAGTGGGTCATATTCCAGTGATTTAAAGTGCTAACTAGTATGCGCATATCAATAAGTAGCCTAGAAAAACACTCTCTTCTCTGCTTAAATAAATAGAATCCCTCAGTGAGACAATTATGCAAAGGCATCCTCCTCAAGCGACCGTGACTCACCAATGGCCTACGAGGAAAGGCGATGGCACCGGCAGATGTCATTTGTGCACACAGTGGATGATAGCAGTGGCAGTGAGTAGAGCCAATGGCAATAATAATGTGGCAGTGGTGACAGACAAAGATCAATAACAGCAGTGGGTACAACGAGATCACTGGCAAACCAATATGGGAACAATATCAACCAATCCATTGATAGCGGAAGGCGGCATAGGCAATGGACAGACAAAGCTGCAACCAGTGCTGCGGCAGTAACGAAAGATAACATTGACAATAGAGGTGGATGATGACAACAGGTTTGTGAAACTCCGACACTTGAGCAGCATTTAGCAAAGTTGGAAATCAGCACAGCCATGATGAGCGAAGCCAGAAACTGTAGAAATAACGAGTGATTCAAAAGACAACCATGACAGAGGAAGACAGCAATGCAAGAAGAGTTCCCAATGCAGCAAAGAGAAGAAAGTTGCAGTGGGACTCAAAGATAAGCTTGACTCTCTGCTCAGGAAAGCAGAAGGGAAGAAACTTATCAGGACCGAATTGTTGAACATGATGAGAAATGTGATCAAGCTATGCTACCATGTAGAGATCCAAAAAAATAATGAAAGCTCCCTATTCATCATTAGGTCAATAGTCAATAAATATAGTGAAATTAAGGTGCCTCCTTTCCATTGAGAGAGTTTTGATTGTTTTTTGAGTGTATGACTTAGTCTTGTAGTGTTTATTAGGCTGTGATAGCATTATCCGGTCTTTTTTTTTGGGGGGGGTGTTGAGTTAGGAAATTTTCCTTCCTCATTTGCTTGTATTACTTCTGTTTATTCTCAATAAAATTGGTGGTACAGGCATAACCACGTTCAAGACAGAAAAAGGTGATTGAGGTGACAACCAATGCAGGGACATATACCTGATAAGCCAAAAGGACAGATACACAACCCACAAGGACATAGATATAACATCTCCCCAACACAAACATACATAACACGCAGATCGGGATGTAGATGGACTAGTAAGAGGTGACATGGAAGGAGTGGAGCCTTAGCAAACAGGCCAATTAGGAGGGATCCAGGCTAAAAGGTATGTGCGTGTCAAGCCCCGGTCTTGTTGGCAGTATACCCCTAACCAGGAAAAAGTTCATCAGGTTGGTTGCCACCCCTCAATGAAAGCAAAATGAAGTGATTAGATTCTGGTCCAATCTTGATATCATAAGTTGATGAGTCTGTAGACACATAGGATGCAGATTGAGTGAATTTATTGGACTGGACTTCAATCAGTAGTAGGCACGGAAATTGAGTAATCTTGACAGGCAAGAGAAGGGACAAGTGGCCAGGGCTTTGGCCCGTCTCTTCCTTTCCTTCTTTTAGTTCCGGTCAGTCAAAAAGGAAAGAAGGGGCTGACTGTGCATGTTTTTATTAGCTAATGTTGTGTCCAATGGCACACCTTGCAAATTAATTTGCAGGAGATGGGTTGAGCAGTTGCTTCTGCCCAACTAAAACTTTATAGATAAGCTTTTTTGAACCCCGATGTAGCCCATATGCACTGGTTTAAGTCCCTTAAAGAGTCCATATCCACAACCTTTCGGCCGAAGGCATACATTGTCCTTTTACAAGTAAAAAGACCAAAATGCAGTATATTTAATTTACTAGTAAAAATGCCTTTAAGGAGAACTTTCTTCTTAACATTAAGTCATAAATTTTACTGCCACATGTTTATGATGGCAGCAAACATCAACAGATAGGAAAGGACGAGAAAACTGATTATTAAACTAGTCCCTCAGCGTGGCATAGTTGGATTTGCAATTCACAGAACCACGAGGTCACAGTAGTCAGCTGCTGAATCTCCATTTGATAAGGTTCTAATATTTGACGGTGACGAAGCACACTTTTGATGATAATATTTTTAGAGGCAGACTCTATAGATTTAACTGCAATATTAAAATTCCTGAAAATTGTTTTAAAGTGTGAATTCAGCCACCGGTGGGAAACCAAAATGCCAAGTATAATCTCAACCATCAGTAGGATGTCTCAGAGCATCAACCATCAACTCTATATGTTCTGATTGTTCTCTAACTCTATTTCAACCGCCAACCACGAGCATAGAAGCTATATAAGCCACTAGTAGATAGCAAGAGATACGCTCGAAGATACAACGAAAGTAAGCTAACTGTCATTTCAACCACTAGTGTGGACCACAGGTTCAACCATCAACAGCCCTTCAACCACCAATAGGTCCATAACAGAATAAGTTGCTTCAACCATCAGTGGGTAATTGGAGAGTTATCAAAATAAAACTAACTCAACCACCAATCGAGACAACTGTCAACCATTAGAATTCTTTCAGTCGCTAGTTGCGAAAATGATATGTCAACCACCAGGACTGAAGGCTATAAGACTAAGAGTTTCCCCAACCACCAGTCAGCCGTTCGTTCCAGCAAATTGGAACCACTTCATTCATAACTAAGAGTCAAACCCACGGATTGATCCAGTGGTTAAAGGCATATTGGCAAGAGAGTAGTTGATAACCCAATGGTCAATCGACCTTGAGCACAGTGGTTGATATCATATTGGTCAATTAGCTTTGAATACAATGGTTGATACTTATAATTGAGTTCCAATGTATGTAATCAAATGCCCATGGCTGAACCAATCTATGTGAAAAACAATTAATTAAAATGGGTTAATGGCTGATAGCCTGATATCTGAATGTACACATTCACACATACAAAATGGCTAAGACAAAAACCATCTGCATGACATGTCTGAGCATAAATCAACTCGTTGGTTGATATGCACTTTAGCTTCTGCAAGCGAGGCACAATGGGCAATGCAAAGTTCATTCCTTATATACATTGTTTCCAACGTACCTGACCATTTTTTAATTTGCTGATTCACCTTCTATGGTACATATACAAAGTTCTTCCAGCATTTCAAGCAAATGACCACAAGACACTTGGACTCCTGGGTATGAGGTGCTATGTTAAGAAGTTTCCAATAAAAAACAAGCTCATAAGGCAATGTTCCCCTGCAACAGTAGCTCCTAAGTCACAACAGATACCCAGCAAGAAGAAGGCCTATAAATATGTATATCCCAGCTTCTGTAGAGGGTGACAGAGAAAGCAGAACACACAGAGCAGTCGAAGCACCAATCCTCATCAGAAGTAGCTAGAAGATTGTTGTTGTGACACGCTTGTCCTTAGCTTGGTTCCCTTTCTACTTGTTCACTTCACTGCATCATCTTCATAGCTTTTCTTTCTTTATGCATGCAATTAAATAAGAGCAGAACTGATACACTATTCTCTAGGATTGTAGAGACACCAAGCATATTTTTTTTCTTCTTAGTGACCCACCATTGCATCCAGCAGCACTTATAAAGAGTTGACACCATATCAACAGTCGATGCTCTTGTGGTGAGCTGACACCACATCAACAGCAGAAATGGTAAGCTAACATCACATCAGCTAGCTGTACCTTGAGTATGATTCAAGTTAGCCAACTCCTACAGTGTGTAGGGCAAGGTTTACCATATCGGATCTTGGGTTCACTTCAAGGGGGGCGAACAGGACAGATGTCGGGGAAATCTTGGGAGATTGGGACAATGCAAGAATAGATGTACGCATATATGTATGATAAGAATCAAGGAATGCTGTTTTGGATCAAGTCATTTTCTCGGAAGGCTAAAGAGAAGAGATCTCCAATTTCATATGTGGCAATTCCGCCAAGATCTCTTCGTTAGTTGGGGGAAGAATCGGCACGAATCTCCAAGAGACGAGGAATAGTGGCTAAAAATCATAATGATTTTATACTCCTTAGAAAATGTCATTTAGGCATTCAATATGATTACATTCACACAATATCATAAGAACAACACAAAAACATATCAATGCTATCTCAACATATCATGGAGCTCCTCCTATCATCTTCATATTTTCATCGTCCTCCCCCTCCTCTTCTTCCTCTTCCTTTTTCCTTCCTCCTTTATCCTATTCCTCTCCCTACTCCCCCTCTATCTCTCTCTTGTTCTTGATCTCGGTAGAGATTCTTCTCAGGACCCTTGAAGAGACAGAGATCTCATAGAGATCTCCAAGATCCCACAAGAGATAGCAAACCATGGTGTAGGAAATGGACACAGGTCTGTGTTATTGTAACACCCTAACTTCATGAAACCAATTAGTGTATTGGGTTAGCTATGTTGAGAGGCCTATTAGGGTGGGCCCCTTTAGTGAATCTGAACCCATTAGGAGAAACTCGTGACTTCAGGAGAGTAGTCTGCTATTTCTAACCTAATTTTGTGTATGAATGTCCAAATAAGATGAAATTGAGCTCATTGAAAAGACAACTCGACTATCTACAACTTCTGTGTTGAGCATTTTTTATATTCTGTCATTTAGTAAGTCAAAAATGTTAAATAACGAGTCGCAGTATTAGACGATCAGTTAATTTGAAGATAGGCGCTTGAAAATAGGTTAGATCGACTATCCAAGTGAAATAGTCGAAGTTCTTTGATATAGGCCGTTATCTCATCAAGAGATAGCTGAAGAGGAAGATAGACGCTGGAGAGAGAATGAGATAGGTGTAAGAGGTAAGATAGGCGGCTATCTCATCAAGAGATGGAGTTGAGTTGAGATAGTCGCTGGAGTTTGGATAGTCGTAAGATAGTCGTTGGAGTTAAGATAGCCGTAAGATAGTCACTGGAGTTAAGATAGTCGCTGGAGTTGAGTAAGATAGTCGCTGGAGTGTGGAGATAATCGCTCAACAACCTCACTGAGATAGGAACTTGTAAGATAGTTGATATCCCTGCGACTATGTTACTGCTAAAGTTAGGTTAGTCGATGGATTTTATGAGATAGGCGATCTTAAAGTTAAGATAGTCGATGGATTTTATGAGATAGTCGATGGATTTTATGCAGATGAGCGATCTTAGAGGTTGAGATAGTCGATAGGCGACGTTATGATAGTCGGTAGAGTGCGCCTATGTTGTGCCGATGTAAACATAGTCGCTTGTGACTATGATGATTTCAGCGACTAAGTGACCTTAGCTTTAAAAGTTCAACGACTATGTAAACTTAATCTTCTGTGAGACTACGTCTATGAGGACTTCACTTAGTTGTGCCTAAGTGAGTAATCATACGACTAAGTAAATTAACTTTGAATTATAGCGCCTATATTGTACTTAAACATTTTTTAGGTTTCTTCTTCTTGTTTCACAGTTTTATTATCACCAAAATAACTGTAAACGGGATTTTAGCCCAGCAATCCTTAAATCTTGTGTTGAGGAAAATTTACGGTTCCACCACTCAATTGAGTCAGAAACTATAGTGCATGGGTTGAATTGGCTTAAGCCTAGGAAATTAAAAACATGAGCATAAACTCAAGTGTTATATGCTAAAAGTCAATAAGGTAAGGACGGGGTGTCTATCAGAGGTCAATAAAGTAAGGGCAAGGTGTCTGCCAGAGGTCAACAAAGTAAGGCAGGTGTATGTCAAAGTCTTCGTAGTTGGGGCAGGTAGCAAATATCTTGAGTAAAATAATAAAATAAAATAAATAATTCTCCTTGAAGACTGTCTATTTAAGACTTGGTCGTCCCTCCTGTCACTCTTTTGTCTGCCCAGAACGTCCCAAGTAAGAACTAGAAGAGGAGGAACCGTAGGAGCAGCACGAGGAAGAAGATTAAGAAAATGAGTTTTGGGTTATTGATCATGTTACCCATTGGCAAAACTTGATCAGATGGTGCTATCTTGGGGTATCATGAGCAGTTCTGGGAGGCAGCGAGAGGTAGAGATCAGGGAACCCATAGCGGTTAAGGATCTCTCATCGCAGGTAGGCATCTAACAGACCGAGAATATGTTATTTGCTACTTTTATTACTTTGAATTTGTTTTAGTATTTAGGAATTACAATGTGCATGCAAGGATGGTAGCAATCATGCATTGTTAGAACCAAAAATCTGCATGTTAACAGTATGTCTAGGACCTACATAAGTATCTTTATTTTTCTGGTTTGTTGTGAACCATAGTTGTGACACTATCCATATTCATGATACGTTTAAAATTGTTCAAATGGGTGACAATAAAAATGTCACTATGAGGTTAAGCACATGGACAGTGCCATCGTAAGGAGGGGGAAGGGCACCCGAGTAAGCATCTGCTCGGGGATGGACTCTCGTCCGAGGAAGAACGGACTGTGGAATCCTGTAGTCACACTGGACGATGATCTGGTGGATGGTGGGATAAGGACCCCCCCAATCATGTACAGTTGATCAAGACTGGTTGGTACAAACATTAGGCCATTCGTGACAGTGCCTGCACCTCTGGGTTACAGTAGGTAACTCCTTGTGTCATGGATTTGATGCATGTCCAAAATGTCCAAGCAAAAATGATTTGAACCTTTCATGTAGGTGGGCTTTTAAACTATACAAAAAGCGATAACCAGATTGAGTGAGGCCGGTGTAAATGATTGGATACACGTAGCCATATGATTTTAATGTAATTTGACATATAGGCCTCCTGCACATGAACCCCTGACAGTGGCATTACTTTAGTGTTTATATTCTTTGATTATGCAAATGTTAAAACCTGTTGAGAAATGGGTGTATACATACATTGTGCATGAAAGTCTTACAGCATTTGTAAAAAGTTTATTATACGATATGCATGTGACTGATTTTTCAAATGCCTACTGAGTCTTAGGACTCACAACTGCGGTTTATCAATTTTCATAAAATTAGAGGCTGGTCTTATACCACCCCCAACTAGCAGAAGACTTGAGAAGAGATCTTGGGGGCTTTTGCAGCTACTGTGCAAAGGAATTTTTAAGGTTGTAGTTTATGTGTATAAGTGTACCCTTAACTTAGTTCTCTCTGTGTGTGAGAGAGATGTATATGTACTCTTGGAAATCAGAGGAATGATCAATGAGAAGATTTTAGTTTCTTTTTATCTTAATGGAAATTGGTATGGTTGTGTTATCAGAATTCTTGATGATATGGCCTAGAATGCCTTGCAAGAAAACCGAGCTCACAACGTGTTGCAGTGTTAGATGACGCCTCCCTGACCGGACACCTAATGCCCCGGGAAAGGGGCGCCACAATTATAAACTGAATCACTATAAATATCTTGTAAGGTGGTTTGATTTGTGTGATTGCCAATTTACAATCCATTTTTCAGTTCATGAGATCACATATTATTCACACACAAGCACAATAGAAGAGAAATGGATCTGATTCTCCAAAGATCTCCAAAAATCACTATAGTCAACGACAATACGCTATTCACCCCCCCTAGGGATGCCATAGCATTCCAACATCAACTCCCACCATGGACTTGTAGGGAGGGTACTAACCCGAAGTTCACATGGGTTCCGAAGTGATTTGGGATTCATCTTAGGCAAGTTGGGGTATGTGTGGGTGGAGGAGGAGGGAGATGGGGGCTGGCTCATGATCTGATCATCGGATAGCATAAAAGTGGGCAACCTGACCCCCACCTCCCAAGTCCCAATCCCCCACTAGCAACAAATAAAAAATAAGAATAAAAAAATTCTTAGGGCTTCACCATGCCACAAAACAAACAAAAATTGCATTGTTTCTAACCCCAGTAATAAACCAAGCAAGACAAAGGTAAAAACATTTCTCAAGCCAACACATGTCGCGGAGCGAGACTCATGACTTCGAACAACAGATTTGATTGACACTTCGCACGATGACATTATTTACACAGACAACGATCGGAGTCATATTAGTGTCATTTTTATTTTTATTATGTATTTTATCTTTATTTGAGACGGGTCTAGTAGTTTAAAGTTGTAAAATTAGGTCTCTAATTTTCGTAGTGTATTAGGCTCATTTGGAGCTAAGTTCACTTTTTTATTTTTCTACAATTTGTGGTGCGATTTTTTCATTATTTCTTGAGTCTAGGGGCAAAGTTGTTCAAAAGGGTCATGTTGGGGTTCGGATTAGACTAACTCCTATAAATAGTCCTATAATCCCACTTTTCCCAATTAATGAAGAATTTACAGTTGCGATTTTATATAATTTTTCCCCTTCTCTGTGATGGAGAGCAGAGAGCCTTGACAGGAGGTAAGCCTAGGTGGTCCCTACAAAGGGGAGGGCGCGAAACCTACACCTCCACCTTTATCCCAAACCCTAGGTGGTCCCTACGAGAAGAAGGGCACAAAGCCTACACCCCCACCTCCTATTTTTCTTCCCCGTCCCGCATCAATTTTGGTATCAAAGCCGACTTCAGCTTCTCCTATGTAGCCTAGATCCGATCTACACCGCAGCCGATGCCGCTACCGTTCAGTGCCTCCGCCATCGTCATCGACAACCGTACCCCGTAACTCCATCCCCCTTCCTCTGCGTCTCTTCTTCTTCCTCCTCCTCCCCTTCCCACCAAGAACCCTACGGCCTGGAACCCTAGCCACACCCTCCCTAGTCTTCTTCTTCCTCTATCATGCCCTTCGCATCACCATCAAGTCCACCCCAAACCCTAACTGCCCCCTTCTTCCTCCTCCTTTCCCTCGCCGTCCTCAACCACAGTGACCAAGGGAAGACATGCCGTTGATCGCCGGCTCTGCCCGAGCATGGGTTCATCGTCGCCCACTCCTCTGGCTCTGTCGCCTTCGTGAACCAGCAGTGGCCGCCCTGCACCGCTATCCACAGCCGTCCACCACCATCGTATCCGACCACGGCCTCCTCCCCCCTTCTTGCACACAGCCACCAACCACCCTCCTTCCTCACTGCGAACCCCTTGTCCCCCTTCTTCCTCCTCTCTCTCTCTCTCCTTCCCTCTTTGCCAACATACAAACGCAAGCTGGTCCCCCGCCTTTTCCCCTCTTCCACCTTCGTAAACCATTGTCCTCCTCCTACCTTTCTTTCTTCTGCGAATGCAGCACCCTTCACGACACACCCCTAGCGTCGCCCCTTTCAAGTGGTTTCCCAATGAAGAAGCCGACAGGATCAGCATCACAAATAGGGCCCCCTTTAGCCCCTCCTAATCGACGCCTTGCCCTACACCAGCTCCAGCTCTAGTAGGGCCACTGGCCACCTGTAGTAGCGCCACCGGCGACCCCCGATCGCCCCTGCAAATCCCACGGAAAAGTCATCTCGGCGAGCCGTCGTCACTCGCGTTGTTATCCTACCCTACCGGCTGCGTCCCAACTGCGACGCCAGTCTACACCTCTATGACTGCCAGTCGCAACCCTTCCATTGCCACTGCCGCCCCTCCAGTAGAGCCGCCAACTCCAGCCGCCACAGCCGGCAACCCGACATTTGTCCTGACCGGTGGCGCTGCTCACTCTACACAGTGAAGCCCCGCCCCGCCTCGCCCCGCCGAGCCAATCCAGATCCCTCTTGTCAAGCACAGGCAACACCTGTGTTCTCTCTGCCGTCGGGTCCCAGACAGATGAAGCTGCCTGCGACTCTGTCACCAGCCAATGTCTGCCCCGCCGCAGGCCTATGCAGCCAGCAGCACTCTAGAGGGCCAGTTCAGCCCATGGTGAATCGCCCCAACCTATCCCCACATGCGACCACAGTGTCAAAAGCAGTACATTAGGTTACAGAAAAGAGGCCCAATCTGGTCTGATAGTTATTCAGGTACAGTCCCATCATGGTCGATTATTCCTCTTTATATGAGAGTTTCAAGTCTATAGAGAGGTGACTCCATGTCATGGATAGGCGACTATCGTATTTTGCCAAACCAACAGTTCAGGAAGTGGTATATGAGGCCGACCCAACAATGGCCGATGAGTATGAAGAATAGGAGCGAGAAGTGATCTGAGGCCAACCCCACATTGACCGAGGAATATAAAGAACATATGCGAAAATGGTCTATGTTGCAGAATGCTTGAGATCATGATTTAGTTGTTACTTCTGAGTTAGATTTGATTGACGACACAATGTTCGAGGATGGTCCGCCAGTTGATCTATCTGATGTTATGTTAAATCGGGAGCCATCTCACACTAATTTGACATGGCAAGACTTCTTCGATTCACATGAGAAGCAGAGGATCGAGATCCCGAGTATGACTATCAGCACCGAGTTCGCACCTTATGCTCTAGCAATCACCTTCGGCATATTGTAAAAATTCAAGGGCATTTTTTTTCAAACTGGGGGAGATTGACGTGGAACGAGACTCGTAATCAACGCAGAGCGAGACTCATGACTTCGAACAGCAGATTTGATTGACACTTCGCACGGCGACACTATTTACACGGATGACGATCGGAGTCATATTAGCGTCATTTTTATTTTTATTATGTATTTTGTCTTTATTTGAGTCAGGTCTAGTAGTTTAAAGTTGTAGGATTACGTCTCTAATTTTCATAGTTTATTGGGCTCATTTGGAGCAAAGTTCACTTTTTTATTTTTCTATAATTTTTGGTGTGATTTTATCACTATTTCTTAAGTCTAGAGGTAAAGTGATCCAAAAGGATCATGTTGGGGCTAAGGTTAGTCTAACTCCTATAAATAGTCCGAAAATCTCACTTTTCCCAATTAATGAAGAATTTACTATTGCGATTTTATAGAATTTTTCCCCTTCTCTGCGATGGAGAGGAGAGAGCCTTAAGAGGATGCAACCCTAGATGGTCCCTGCGAAGGGGAGGGCGCAAAGCCTAGACCCTCACCTCTATCCAAAACCCTAAGTGGTCCTTATGGGAGGGAGGGCACGAAGCTACACCCCCACCTCCTATCCTTCTTCCCCGTCCCGCATCAATTTTGGATTGACGCGGAGCGAGACTCGTAATGGACAAGGAGCGAGACTCGCGACTTCAAACAACGGATTTGATTGGCACTTCGCAGGGCAACATTATTTACATTGGAGTCAGATTAGCATCCTTTTTATTTTTATTATGTATTTTGTCTTTATTTGAGTCGGGTCTAGTAGTTTAAAGTTATTTTTTATAGTTTTATTTGGCCCATTTGGAGCTAAGTTTACATTATTATTTTTCTATAATTTTTTGTGTGATTTTTGCACTATTTCTGGAGTCTAGGGGCAAAGTCATCCAAAAGGGTCACGTTGAGTTAGGGTTAGCCTAACTCTATAAATAATCCTATAATCCCACTTTTCCCAATTAATGAAGAATTTACAATTGCGATTTAATAGAATTTTTCCCTTCTCTGCGATGAAGCGAGTAAGAGGAGGAAACCCTAAGTGGTCCCCGCAAAGGGGAGGACGCGATGTCTACACCCCCACCTCTATCCCAAACCCTAGGTGGTCCCTGCGAGAGGGAAGGCGTGAGGCCCACACTCCCACCTCCTATCCTTCTTCCTTGTCCAGCATCAACATATCTTATGTACATTTTTTATCTATGTAATTTCATAGAAACTACATGCACAGTGTTCAATTTGTCATTGTATAGACAGCAACCATCCCTGAAAGAGAAACTGCGAAAACCAAGTGAGTGCCATTTATGCTTTGTGCAGATAGTTGGCATGGTACCACCTTGTCATCAGGGGTATGTTTCTGTTCTTCTGGGGTATACTACCTCCTGTAGAGCTTTTGTGGAGAGTTTTTCTTTTACACATGTCCATACCTTTTAATCATTTGATGAAACGGTGGTACCACCCACACCATAAAAAATAAGAGAAAGTGATATGATGAAGAATATCTTTACTGTCATATAAGGAGACTGGAAAATCCCTTATTTCAGCATCCAACCCAAAATAGTACAGCATCTAATAAATCAAAGAAATTACAATATATCACCATATGCACATACTGTACCTTCATATATTCATTTTCACAAGAGTATAGCATAACAGAAAAATCAGATGAAACTATTTATTGGATAGTTAATGAACTTAAAGGTTGACCTGTTCATAAATACAAAATGTTCTGGATGGACCTATTTCCTTTGAGTATACAAAGTCATCCATAGGGAAACAAGAGAACCATTGGCAGCCAATAGCAGGAGCCTACAAAACAGCAAGTTTTAAGTGTGTCATCAACATCACTGTCATTGCCATCATCATGAACTAATATAAGAATTATCTCAACAATCGTAGGCCAGCTAGACACAATAAGGAAGCACAATTTGGGAAGTAAATGGCTGACTTGCCTATCATCAAATTCCTACAAAGTAGTGCAAAGAACTTAGTCAACATAACTTCAGACAGCAGAGGGCGAGTCAAAGGTCGTATGAACAGGTTAAGAAGGTAGGAAACTATCTTTTTCAGTTGTGAACACAAGCTTTCCAGTAAGCAACTGATAGTTTGCATATTTTCTCGATAAATTGCATACATTTCATGAAATTATGTCCGTCAAAACTATCATTTTATGTACAAATATCCATGAAAACTCATTGCCCTAGTTATTTGGGGTATTTTACAAAAATCACATTTCTTTGGCATATTTACTTAAGTATTATTGAGAATTATTTAAGTACATGAATTGATTTTCATGTTTATTTAAACACTTAAAATAAGAAAATGATACTGCGTGTAATTACTCTTATTGCAGGTGGGCGTGGTTGGAAATTAACTACACACATGGTTGCCCTAGAGGGGGGACGCCCCTCTCTTCTGGGACTCTTGCCACAGGCACCCCTTACTCAGTTTTGAAACCTCAGTGCAGGGAAAGAGTCCAAAGAAAAAATAAAAGAAATAATTAATGTGATTTTTTCTCCTAAGGAAATTGTGAAACCCTAGCTCTATTCGAACACCCTAAAGGGGGGGTCCATGGGCATGACAAACATAAGGAGACAGAGAGCAGCCAGGGTCCAGGGGGCACAACATCCTCCTTCCCCACAAGGGCACACACTTTCTCTCTCTCCCTTCCCCTTCTTTGTAGTTTGTTTTTCCTAGTTTAATCTTTTTAGATTATTCTTAATTTAATCTTCTTAGATTATTCCTCTTAATTTAATCTTTCTAGTTTAATTTTCTTAGTTTGTCTTCGAACTTTAATGTTTCTAATTTAATTTTCTTTGTTTAATCTTCTTAATTTGATCTTCTTTTAGAGTAATTTTCCCCTTAATCTCCTTTTCTTCTTCTTCTACATTTTTTTCTTCTTTTCTTCTTCTTCCGTGTTCGCATCGTCCTTTTTCTTCTTTTTCTTCTTTCTTCTTCTTCCGATTTTCGCATTCGCATCTGCCTCTCCCCTCTTCTTTCTCTTCCTACTTTTCTCCTTTTTATTCTTCTTCCTCTCTTATTCTCACCCTCTCCCTCACTCTCACGTTTTCTTCTCCTTTTCTCTTCACATCATCTCCCTCTCCCTCTCTCACTCTTTTCTTCTTTTTCTTTCTTCCCTCCTCTTCTATTTTCTCTAAGCACAAAACTCTTTTTCTTATTTTTTTATTCTTCCATTTTTATTTCTCTAAAAACCTGTGCACTCTCTCTCTGGTGTCTCTCTTATTATTATTCTCTCTCTCATATTCTATTATTGCATTATTTTTCTTCATCTTCTCTCACTACTAGTTGTTTATTTTGTCTTGGTTGTGGGTGGTGGAGGCGTTCCTCTCGAGACATTCGAGATGCAAAGAGGAAGGAAAGACATTACATATGACAGACGTGAAGTCCTAAACATCTTCCCGACGTGCCGCACCACAGTCTTAGATGTCATTTTACTTTGATTTTCTTCATCATTGTAGCAAAGAGTTCGTTTTTGAGAATTGAGATTTATTACATTGTTGATAAATTATTTCCATTCATCTATTCAAGTTCTTCTTCGTGTTATTTTTCGTTGTTTCTCGCTCTCTTTTCACGTTAATCAACGTTCCAACTCAAATCCCATTGATTTTCAATCTTAAAAAGCAAGGTTTTTCAACTTGAGAACTCAAGCTTCTCCGTAGATTCAACTTGGTATTACCGCTTAACTATTCTTTTTAATTATTCATGACCCAAAATTTAAATTTGGTAGAGTGCATTGTTTAAAAAGACGGAGCCTCAAGGCACTAAGGCTTAAGCCTCAAGGTGAGGTACTAGAAAAACGCCTTGAGGCATGCGCCTCATATCTTTTACTTGAGACTTACGCCTTTTTTTGATTGAGGTGGTACGCCTCACCGCCTTCACCGCCTCAAGGTATTTAATTGAGATGTGTGCATCACTTGAGAAGATGATGTAGTGAGGTGTTATAGGGTACTCCCAAGATTTACGTTTCTTTTGTTGTCCTTAAAATATAATTCAATACTTTTTTCTTGGTAGGTACATTTTTTTTAACAGGGAGGGGATAATTGAGCTCGAACTCGGGCCCTCTCTCATATGGGGAAGGGTGACAAACCAACTGCACTAGACAATTGACTCATAATTTAGTACTTTTGAAATAACATGAATTTATCATTAAGTTGATATAGCATTAACACATGAAAATCACTATTATTTTTAACATTTTTTATAGTTTTAAGATTATTTTCTTCTCTATTAAGGCTTACATCTCGTTGTGCCTTAAGGTTTATGCCTTATGAGACTTACAGAAAGCGCCTCACAACCGCCTCAAGACCTTTTAAACTATGGTAGAGTATATTCATGGTATACGCTTTCGCTCTATCAACTTTTGACACCGTTGCCGGGGAGTTTATGTTTTTGGGTCAATTATCTTGTGTTTGTTGGTGCACTAACAAGTTTTCTTTTCGTTGTTAGCAGAAAAATACAAAAAATAGGAAAAATCTGTCCAGAAAATATAAAAATAGAAAACAGTAGGAGAAAAAAGAAAAAAGAAAATCCAAAAATATAATAAAAAGAAAAGGTTGGGCTTCTCGAGGTAAGTTCGCTCTCTCTTTCTCTTTTCCTTTCACATTTAAAAAAAAAAACAGAAACGAGGGATCGCGATCAAAATTAGTATCTTTACCCTCTCTTTCTCTTGTTGATCTAGTTTTTTGTTTTCACTTTCCATATCTAATTAATTTCCATATTTAGGAATTCTCCTAATTTAAAAAAATAATTTCCTTGCTTGTTAGATAGAATCATTAACTAAAAACATAAAAAAATAAAAAACTCATTTCAAGATTAGAAACTACACATCATGCTTAGGTCATGTATCACTTTTTTGAAAGTGGGTAATACCACGAATATAATAAAAGAAGGAAGAATGTACATGTATAGACGGGCCAAAACCCCAAAAAGCAACCAATTTGGATCATTAACAACCTCATAAAAAGAGTTAGGTATGAAAATAGGAAACAAGGCAAACAAGAAGTGTGATAACGAAGAGAGATGCGGGAGTAATTCACTGATTTAGAGATAGGATATTTGGCACAACCACGAACTCCCTTCCGGACAACAATAGGTAAATCAAGATCAATCTGTAGAATTGGCTGACAAGCATCCGGGGGCACAACCTCCTCTAAAATTGGTAGGTCAATAGCTGGTCTATTTTTGGAATTTCTCCTCTTGTACGTGATCAAAGGCTTTCCATAACCATGTGCACCTTCATCAGTAGACTATGTAGTCTGAGACGTGAGGCGAGCGAGACGACAAGGGGGTCGTCTCACGCCTCAAAGGCCTAGGCGATGGCCTAAGCATTTGAGGCGTTTGAGGCGAAAGTTTATTAAATATATATATTTAATTCAAAAGATAAACTATATGTCTAAATATCACAAAAATGGCTATATAAAGTCAATAAATTTCCTAAATTCATTCAATCCTATGATTCAAATTATTATGATTCACTAAATAAAATGACACAGCATTAAACTGATAAAGATTTCACAATATAATAAGCATTCTGAAAGAGAAGAAATTAAATAATGAAGAAACTAATTAATTCAGAAAACTGTGGTCAGAGTGAGGCGAGACAGGGCGAGACGAGGTGCCCAGGGAAGCGTCTAGGCGCACTTTTAACTACATAGTCAGTAGAACCATCAGACTGCATACTCGGTGTGGCAGAAGCAAAGGACAAAAACAAGCGAAGCAAAGCAGGAGTAACAGTGTCAGTATCAACATCACCCCAAGTCTCCCCCTAAGGATGAGGCTGAGAAGAATAGTAGGACTCAAACTTAAAGAAAGTGATATCTTTACGAACAACAGTACAACTAGTAGAAGGGTCATAACAACGAGAACCCTTCTGAGTAGTAGGGTAAACAAGGAAGACACCCAACAACACGTGGATCAAGTTTGGAACAGTTAGACCCAAGAGAATGAATGAAACAAAGACAACCAAAGACATGAGGCAACAATGAGAATAGGGGTTTGTCGAGATAAAGAATGGAGATTGAATAACGAGTGTGCGAGGTCCTGGACGGCATCCTATTGATGAGATAATTAGCAACTGTTGTACACAGCTTTATCCCAGAAAATAGCCCAGGCATAAAAGTGTGAGATCACTCCCAAACACCTTACGGGCGCTATTTATTTGGTGTCTCTTCAGCACCCCCGAGTCCAAACAAGGACCCGTGACTCATGACAACTCTAACAGCAAGCGGGGACCATCCCCGATCACCTAGCATGCAGCATCGCCCGCCTACAACTTACTCGCCTGAGCCAACCCGAGGGCTCTCAACAACATGCCGCGTCGAGCGACACCCAACAATGAGGCCCGAGACCACCCCAATACGCCTCTTCCCAACAATTCAACACTAATGGTCTCAAAACTCGAGACCAACTCGAGCTTCGGAGACCGTTAGCCAGCTTATACGGCTCCTAACAAAGGGTCGGGAATTACCCCGAACACCTTAAAGGTGTCTTATTTCTAGTCACTCTATGTCAACCCGGAGCCGACTGAAGGCCTTAGACTACTTGCCGCACCATGCGATGACTCTATAAAGCGGGGACTGCTCCCGATCTCTCAGCAAGCAACATTGGCCCATCCACAACCAAGTCACCCGGGCCAACCCGGAGACTCGCAGCAATACGCCGCAGTACTCGGCACTCAGCCAAGAAGCCAAGGATCACCCTCAGAACACCTCCCAGCTAGTCAACACTAGTGGACTCAGTCGCCCACCCGAACTCCAGCCCCAGGAGTCACTAGCCAGCTCATGTGGCCTGTAAATGAAAGTCGAGAATTATCCCGAACACCTTGCGGGCACTCACATTTCCAGCCACTTTGCCACGAGCCAAGGCCAACCCACGGCTCGGGGACGCTTGACGGGCTATGCGGTGACGCTACTAAAGAGGGGGACCGCCCTCGACTCCCAGACACGCTGCGATGAGCCGCCTTCTTTATAGCCATCGGGCCAACCAGTGGCTACATGCTGGTTCGCCATATAACACGGCACCCCTCATCAAGGTCGAGATCTCACGCCCACAACGCCTTCCTCTTACTTCCCAAGCCCTGTCAAGCGGGGATTTCAAGTTCTAGTGGGCCACCCAGGCCGCTAGCCAGCTTATACGACGAGCCAACAAGGTTGGGAAATTACCCTGAACACCTTGAAGGCGACCACGCTTCAACCCCATCTTGGAGCTCGTGTCAACGCACAAGCTACGAGGCACATGACCCAGCCATCTACCAGCTAACAAAAAGGGGGGAAAATAAAGGGGACAAACCCCAGGGCCACCCCGCAACGGTCCTCGGCCAGGTGCGCGCCCAATGCCCGAGTTGCCCCGAGCCCTGGGGCGTACTCTCCAAACCCCTCCCAGCATTCAACCCAATTCAATTCCGGTCCGAGAAAGGTCAACTCACCATGAGAAGCGTTCGATGATTGTTCGGGACAACACGTGGCACGAGGAGCAAGCTCGAGCAACCTGGCCTTCTAGGCATCCAAATCAGTCCAAAACCAGTCCAGAAGCATCCAAAACCCAGTCAAAAAACCAGCCACGTATGGGTCTTAAGAGGGGCCAAGCATATTTAATACCCCTCCCTCTCTCTCTATACCAGCCCCACCTAAACCACCCCTAGGGGGGTTACGCGGGCCAGGGTGACCTGGTCGCCCTGCCCGTGTAAACTCCCTTGGGGGGGTTAGGCAGACCAATCACCTAAACCATTCTCCTGGCCCACCTAAACCATGACCCACACCCACAAATAAAGAAAAAAGAGAAAAGAAGAGAGAGAGAGAGGATTTCTCCCTGGTGACGCACTCTTTGTCGTTATGGTTATTATTGTTATTATCATCGATCTTTTCATTCTTGATCTAGTTAGTTCATTAAGTGCATGGGCGTGCCAATCACATGCGTGACAGTTCATTGTGCGCTCCGTCTGATCGATCAGACGAAAGTGAAATTTGTGTCGGGACCAAAAGTCCGCCATACCATGTGGGTTATGGCGTTAATTACATCTCCCCAGAGGGAAGAAAACCCTTGATTACTCGGCAGATATCGAGGGCCCTGTGGCCAAAAATCAACGTTAATGAAGGAAACATTGTAAATCTTGAATAACGAGAAGAGATCCCCCGTTGAGAGGCAAACAAGTTGTTGTGTTAACCAACTCATATCTAGGGCAGGAGTCTTAATTCAAGAGGAAATATCTGCCAGAAGTATGGCAAGTTTAATGTCGGGAAATTGAAGAGACGAGGTCAAGCCCCGATAGAAACGGGTTAGGTCCAGAAGGGGTGTTGGCCGCATAGCAGAGTCAGACTATGGCCATGATGGGGTGACCCCCAAGGTCCAAACACGACCTGCGAAGGCTTCATTGATGTCCACTTTGCATTGGGTCTAGAGAAGAGAGAAAGAGAGCCGCCGATTTAATGCCCTTAGCATTGTAAAGAAGGATGTTTATTTTCATTTGTTTTATTTCCCCTTTCTTCGTCTTTTAATTTTTTTATCATATTCTGAGCCAGTGGTATTTATTGCAATTTTTTTATGTTGCAACCCTTTTCTCTTTACCATTGTTATTATCTCTTTTTTTATATTATGCAATGTGACTGCGGCACGAGGCGGGGTCATGCACTCGCGCATAGTGGGAGCGCTCAGCTGGGGATAACCCGACCTTCCACAACCCACTATTTGATATACCAGGAGAATGCGGCATTCGAGCATGCAAGTATTAACTTCTGCGCTACAGCGCACCTCTTTTGGCATCGTTTCCTTCGTTCCATTTATTTCCCTTGTTATTAATTTTTTTTTTTTTTTAGTCCAGATTTCCAGAGAAAAATGGACAACATCTCCCCTAGCCCAGGATGTTTGGGGGCGATAGAATGGAAGCTCGTCCAGAACCTGAGATGGCCTCTTAATTAAGGGATGCACACAAAAGCGGCAACATGTATATCCGCGGGACTATTGTACAGCTCACACCGAAGTTGCCGGAACGGCTATGTAAAAGCCACCGAATCAACCCAAGCTATGGGCTGCCGAATCGAGCGTAACTGAGGCCTGCCGGATCAGCCACGGAGGGCTGCCGGATCACCCATTAGGGTGGCTGCCGGTTCAGCCACAAGGGAGGCTGCCAGATCAACTCCGTTGCAGACTGTGGACTATTCTTAAAACGGGGGGCGAAAGCCTTGGAACGAGAAAAAATTGCAGACAAGCAACAATTCTACAGGGATGGGGATGCACTACCACGTAAATGGAGGACTGCTTAATTGGCATGGCCTATAGAGGTTTGGATACCGGCGTCATATCCATAATGCTGGATAAACTCTAGTCCGCCCTCTAGGACTTGAGTCATCAAAAGATAACAGAGAATAAGGTGCGTAAAGAGGGATGATCTCTGTGAATTTGAGTCCCGAGGTCTCATCCCTAATATACGGCGCGTTCGTCACCATCCATCGAGACATTCTATACTCTCAAATGCTACTAACGAATGATCACGGCCTTAGGGAGAATAGCACAACAAAAGAGGAACGTAGAATAAAGCAAAGAGGTGAAATGCACACAGGATGTATGGTTAGTGCGAATGGCAAATAAAGAGATGACCATAGTATTTTATTGCATTCTTCATGACGAAAACGGAAACAATGAGAGGGGGGGCGAGCATTGACTCTGCTTTCCCCCTCCTCCTATTTCTCCCCAATCTTCTTCCCCTCCTCACTCTCTCTCCTATTTCTCCCCAATCTTCTTCCCCTCCTCACTCTCTCTGCAAATTCGGCTCGCAGGCCGTATAGGAATCTCACCTGGATTGCTCAAGCTCTCTCTTCTTCTCTCCTCGTTCACGGGCCTCACAGGCTTCCGAAGCTCCTCAGACTTCTTCCTCTATGATTTCTTCTTTTTTGTTATGGGTTGAGGGCCCTTTTATAGGCGTGCCGGGGGCTACTGGTTCGCGAGGTTTCTGCCAGACGGGGCCTTGCTGCGCCGGATCGCTAAATCGCTGCCGTATCAGTGGAGCTTCTGTCGGATCGATAAGGAGGCTGTCGGATTAACAACAGCACTGTCGGATCAGGGAAATATATGTTGTTTCAGGAGGTTATCGCCGGTGCTGCCGGATCAAGAACCCGCTTGCCAGATGAGGGAATGCCGGTTCGCCTAGCTACTGTATGGGGGGAATTGCTAGGCTACTCCCGCTTCAAAACCACAGAGGGCCGCCGGATTCATTAGGCTCGGGGGTCTTGGTAGTTCGAAGCCTGGAGGCGTGCCGGATGGATGCCTTGGAGGCTGCCGGATCAACTCCTTAGCCTGCCGAATCAGGGGAGTGTGGATCCTGCCAGATCATGTTTCATGTTGGATGGTCCCTTTGGGCTGCCGATTGGAGTGTCCACGCGGGAGCTGCCGGATCGGGTTCATGCCGGTTTGCCCAGCTACCGGATGACCCATTTTTCTCCTCCTTTGTTCCTTCATTCCCGGGTTTTCATACACTCGGTCTAAGGGGTTAGTTCTCAAGAGTGGGTTAATTTCTCCTGATGTGAGGGGTTAATTCGCCCGTTAGGGCATGTGTGGAGTAATTGGTCTCTTCGGGCGTTCTGGGCCCGTTGTTTTGTTTTCTTCGTTGCTGAGGCTCGAGATTTGAATCTTCAGCAGTGTTCTTCATTCAGAGAAGTCTCGACTTCCCGCATCTTCGATTCGTCCATTCGGACGTGGGCTGCTATCATATTGTGGTTGACCTCGATGCGAGGTATTATGAAAGCATTTTTCCTTCCCACACTTGGTGGTGCCATATTTTGTAAGTCAACATCCCCACCTAAATCCCCTTCCGCCCTCCTTCTCTCTCCTCTACCTCCCTGCCTAAACCCAGGCCCACTTGCGCCCACTCTCTTCTCTATCCTAGCCCGCCTAAACAAGCAACCCCGCCTAAACTCGGGCCCACATGCGCCCCTCTATCTCCTCTCTCCCAACCCGCCTAAACCCAACCTCCCCACCTAAACCCAGCACCCTTCTCTCTCCTCTTCCCAACCTACCTAAACCCCTTCCCCACCTGAACTCAGGCCCGCAACGCCCCTCTCTCTTCTCTCCCAGCCAACGCCTCGCGTAAACCCTAAAGCTCAGCCTACCCCACCTAAACCCAGGGGTTTAGGCGAGGCAGACACCTAACCCGCCTAAACCCCTTGGTTTAGGCGGACCAATCCACTTCCACGCCTAAACCCCCCAACTCTATCTACCCCCTTTACGTTGGCCACTCCAAGCCCCCTTTAGGCGGGTCACCCAGCCCCTTTGTCCCAGCCCTACACCCCTCATCCCTGAGGCCTATAAAACCCCCTGAAAGGGCAAGGGTCAAGGCACCAGATTCCGAGCAAATTCAACAAGAGGCGATTGGATCAACGGAAGCGTAACCTGACTTGGTTGTTCGTGTGTTTGTTCAGCTAAGTACACGTCAAGGGTATGTCACATCAACACTCCCCACATGGCGTTTGGCCAATTCACACGAGCCTCCCCTACTGCATATGGAGCGCCACGGTAATGGCGGGAACACCCGAACATCAAGTTCGCCTACGTATGGTGTGCCATGGTAATGGCATCGATGCCCTCATGCCGGAGCCACCAGTACTACGGAGCCGGTCACCGACTACTCTTTCCGAGCCGACAACTGATTGTCCCGCCCGCTGACCCGAGTTAGCCCAGCCGTAGCCCGAAAGTAACATTTCCGAGGTTCAATCCTAACTCCTGAACTCGCTAACGTTCGGCCTAGTATTGGCGCCCGACTGCTCTTTCCAAGCCGCGTCCGGCCTACACTCTGCCAATCAGCTCCAACACCCCAGTGTCTAGTCCAGCCATGACTGCTCCATAGCGTCTGTAGCCCCTCGGGGGACCATCTGTAAAATGGCGGAAAACCCGCTCTGTCGTGCAATGACCCGGTGACCGATCCTTGAGACGGAATTGTCCCGTGGCTTGCCCTTATTGTACTTGGGCTTTTAATTCCCCTTTGCAATGCATTTCATGGCAACCTATAATGAAGTGTACTCGAAAAACGCGGTTCTTCAACCTTCCGGCACACTCCCAGGCTTCGTCTACTAGCTCTCTATCTTGCCCAGTACTCGAGCCAGTACTTGTCTGCTCCTTGCCGACCCAGTGTCTGCAACCCCCTTTTCGAGCTGGTGTCTCGCCCAGCCAACCCAGAAACCAGTGTCTCCCATCCAATCAAAACTAGGCTCAGTGGTTGCATTCCGATGATAGGACGAACTATGCCCCCCTAATGTCACGGCTTCCAGTGTACCTCAGTCCTCTTTCAAAAGAAGAAACAAAGGTATTCGGATTCAATCCAATGTAAAATAAACATCGATTACTTGCGATCGATGGGGAAAGACGTCCAGTACAGGAGCCCCCACAATCGTCTCCACTCGCACCAACAGAACCTTCTACTATCCACGTGTCGCCTGATGTTCTGTGCCCACGTGTCGCGCCCTGGCGGCACTTCCCCAGTAAAAAAATTTGATTCCGTAAGTGATCGTCGAGAAATCGACTGACACGCTCGCATCCTGTCTAATTATCCTTAGCCCAGTTATCCTTACACGCCACCGTCATGTGATTGACCCATCTCCCGTGTGTTGTGTGCTCCCAGAACGATTAACTATACGTCACTCACCCCTATATGTTTCTATCATTCTTTGCATTTCCCTATTAATACCCTCGGACACCGTGTGCCAGATCAACCTATCTCGGCGTTCTGAAAGGCGAGTGTGTGTAACGCCGAGGACGAAAGTCCCGCACGCCGAACAATAGCCAAGACAACATCCACCCAAAACATTTTGGAAAGATGAGGCTGAAACAAAAGCGCCATGGCCATGTCAAGAAGATGATAATTTTTACACTTAGCAACACCATTCTACTAAGGAGAATAAGCACAAGAGGACTCATGAATGATGCCCTCATCTTAAAGACAGACATTAATACTGTGAGCAAAGTATTCCTTGACATTATCACAGTGAATAACCTTAACTAGTTTACCAACTGAGTTCTGACCATGTTGCAAAATAATTGAACAAAGGGAACTTCATCTCGAGATTTCAATAGATAAAGCCGAGTACAATGTGAATAATCGTCAATAAAGGTAATGAAGTAGTGATAACCATCCAAGGATGCCAGGATGGTAGTATCGACCGAGATCGAACCGAGTTCGGACCTGCTCACTGTAGCAGGTCCGAAACTATAAAAAAAAAAACTTTTTTAATGGTTCCGAAACCTACCCATTTCGGCCCGAAATCGGACGGTTTCGGCCGAAACCGGACGTGCTCACTGTATTTTTTGCCTTTTTTGAATGTTTTGAACCAATTTCAGCCGAAACCGATACGTTTTGGTTTCGATATTGGCCGAAACCAATACTGCCATCCTTGCAAGGATGAGATAAAAGATGGGTCCCACTCATTAGAATGAACAATATCAAAAGAAGAAGTGTTTTATTCATAGAATAAGGAAATTGAGTTCTATAATGTTTTGCCAATTGACATTGGTAGACTTGGCACTATTAGGACTGAACATCTAAAGACTAAAACAAAGGACACAAGACGCTCAGAGAAGAAAAGAAAAGGTGTCCTAAACAAGAATGCCACAATTGGATCTCATGTAGTCCTCTGTCCAAATTAGGAGGTGCAGATGACCAAAGTGCACTCTTCTCTTGTGACTGAAAAATGTAGAGACCATCTACTATACAGCCAATCCCAAACATTTGCTTTGTCTGCAGATCCTGGAAAACACCATGATCAAAAAAAAAAGGTTACTGAACAATGCATTTGTTTAGTGAGGTTGTTGACAGAAAGTAAATTAATAGAAAGGATGGGACATGAAGGGTGGAAGACAAAGTTAATTGATCAAAAAGGCGAATGGACCCTTTGCCAACTACAATAGCATGAGTGCCATCGGCGATAGTAACCTTATAGCAGCCCAATAGTAATGAATAAGAGGTAAAAGATGCACGTATACTAGTCATATAGTCTATGACACCTGAATCAATAATCCAAGCATGATTAGAGAGCCTGGTGGAGGCACTCAAGACAGCACCATGTGTACCTGAGGAGGAAGATGTGGAGGTTTGAAGCTGTGAAAGAATTCGCTGGAGCGTAGCAATAACAGTGGAAGAGAGTGCAGCAAAAGCAAAAGTAATGAAAGTAGAAAATCCCTTAGAAAGGTGAGGTGGCAGCATAACCACCACATTGCTTTTTGGCTGTTTGATCTTCTTAGTTCTGAATTTGTTAAGTTTCGTGTCAGGAAACTTCTCCCAGCAGAAATCGCCGTCGTGATTTGTACAGCCGTAATGGTCACACTTCTTTTCACCTCGCGGTTTGCCACTCCCGAGTCAAGGCTTGTTGATGGTGGTGGCAAGTGCAGAATATTCAATAATGTTAGTGGTAGGAAGATTGTGATCCTTGCTGCCTATAACCTGACGACGCTACTCCTCGCTCAGAACCTTAAAGTATGTTTCTTCTAGAGACGGAGTTGGGTCCATGTTAAGAATCTGCCCCCTGATGACATCATACTTCGTGTTTAGATCGCTCAAGAATTTGACAATTTTATCATCCTCCTGAAGTGAAAGATAGGTCTATTGATCAGCCAACAATGTCCATTTCGCAGTATGGTAGACATCCAATTTCTTCCAGAGAGAAGGGCACCTAAGTACTATGTGATAGAGTGCAAGACCTACTTCAACTCGTGGATATTATGACTAAGCTGATAGAGGCAAACTTTATTTCTCTTCCTACCATAGGGACCAGTCAAGGTCTTCCATATGTCCACAATAGTTGACTTGCGTAAAATAGTTGGTCGAACTCCAAGACTGACAGAATTCAATAGTGACAACAACACCATATTTTTGTCCTGCCTCCACGCCGGAAACAAGGGATTAGAGGGCTGGCAACTTCTGATCGCCAGTGATGAAGCCCAGTTTATCACATCCAGCGATGTAAAGTTCAGCAGCTACAGCCCAAGAAGGATAGTTATGCTCCATCAATTTTTCCAAAGTGATTTGCAGTGTAGTTTGTCCAGTAATGGACACTTGCACTGTTGAATTGTAGGAGATGGCATCTCTAATGTTGCAGACTGGTTATATGTCATGGCTGAAGAGGGAGAAACAAACGTTGCGTCGGAGAATAACCGCTGGTGTCAATGGACAACATAACCACAGCAAACCGTCAATGAAATGCAGTTGGAAGTAAAGTGGCAGATGCAGTCCAGGGATCAAATCCCGCAGAAAAGAAGCACTCTAAGTCTTGGCCTGATCTCCCCCAGTAGAGAAACCCTAGACGGTCACAGGAAGACCAATGGCAGAAGACAAAACCCTAGAAGGGTCGGTGTCCTGATCTCCCCTGTAGAAAAAAAAAACCTAGATGATCACAAGAAAACAAAACCACACCAAGGATAGAGTTGTTCCTCTGTTCTGGGTCAGAAGAGCCCTAGAAAGGGTACAACTATCAGAGTTTTGGTTTTCGTGAGAGTCCAAGACCAACGGAGGCAGAACTCTCCGTTCCGATGGAGGAGGTTTCCTTGAGTGAGATTGCTGTCCAGAACAGGGCAGCAGGCTTGTGAATGGTCGCAGCTTGTTCAGAAGGGGCTTCATGGTAGTACGATGGAGGGAGAGATGGGATCCTGGGCCGCTATGCTATGATACCATGTCAAACAGAAAGAAAGAGAGAGAAGAGAGAGAATGGTCCAGAGAGAGAGGGGGCCAAGAAAGAGAGGAACAGGGATCTGCCTGTTCTGAACAATAGGCCGATCCCCCTATCATCAAATATATATAACCTGAGAAAAAAATAAATATAGAAATACCCCTCATTAAAATGTTATCAAAAAAGAAAGAAAAATTATAATATAGCCCCTGAAATAATAAAAAAGGGTAAATACCCAAACTGCCCCTTGTAATTGCTTACTTCTCTACAAACTCAACACCTTAAAATTTTGAGTCAGATGGTCGTTGCACCCATAACTTTCTCGAAATATTTCGAGAATTTCACTTTATACCAATCAACGGATAAAATACGGCGTCACGTCAATACCGTCGTTCCGCGGAGCACCTCCGCGATTTAGGGTCCTTTAGCTTGATCGTATATCATTGCGAGAGGGCGTCACAGCAAGAAAATTTAAGGGAAAAATACATGTGCATACCCGTCGAAGTGGCTGAATAGTTGTGTACAATGCGGCCCAGATAGACGCAAAAACTCCCCCCAACAAACCGTGCACGAAGAGACGACAAGTGAACAAACCCCCACTTCCGCACGGTTCTCCACCAACTCGCTACTGTCACGCGGCAAAAAATGAGCGTCAGAGGGCAATAAATGCACGGCGGCGACTTCTCCACCACGTAGGGCGACGAAAAATTACCAAAGGCATGTGAAGAGGGGCCAAAGACCCGCCCCGGGGGTCAAATGACCCTGCTGGGACCCAGCGGGGTCAATCCGACCCTAGCAGGGTCAAATGACCCTGCAGGGTCGCATCCATGCCGCTGGGTCCCCCAACGGGGTTAAACGGCCCCAGGCAGGGTCGTTTGACCCCGCTAGGTCCTGCCCACGGGTCAAATGACCCATCCGCCCCCCCTCCCCTTTCATGTCGCAAGGTGGACCACCCCACCTTGTCAGAATTGGGGTTAAAATCCATCAAAACTATGGCAAATCCTCATGTTTTTGACAACTTGGGTCCTCCCACTTCTATAAATAGTCCCCTAGGCGAAGGAAGAGGGGGACGAGAAGGATATACAGAAGAAGAAGGCACACGCGGACAGAGAAAGAGAGGACAACCCCTTTGGGTGCCGGAGTTTGTTTGTTTGTGAAAAGGTCCATCAAGGGTATGATTTATAAATACCATGGGTCTTGCGTTTATGCCCCTGGAGGTTGTATATGTAATCTTTCATGCATTCTGGACAGCCAAACTACGTAATTCCTTCATATAATGGGAAATTATAGAAATGCATCTTCGAGAATTGCAAGAAAACTAAAGTCATGTAACTACAGTACTATCCTGCAACGTTTTGTAATTGTGGCTATGCCCTCATGTCGCGCGTCAGTGCAGAGACCTTTTATGGACAGTCGACAATTCGCCAACAACTCTTGTGCTTACATGAATCACGAGTGCACTCAGTTGCTTTCCCTCATGTGTGCGCCAAAGAAAATTGCGGATAGACCCCGACTTTCGAAAAACTGTGCATATGTCCTTCGCTTTTGAGCATCAACACATGTGCGCCTTCTATGAAGCCAACTATTGCTCCTTCATTTAGGGACCTTGCAAGCTCAGTCTTGCACCTAAGTGCCATCTCAAACCTAAGTCCACTCGGTGTCTGATAAAATTACCAAAATATCTCTGTGACCTAGAAATGGCCTAAAAGCCTTCAAAACTTTCCGAAAACTGCCTCAGTACCCTTGGAAGTTGGAGATCACATCACAGTCTCTCTCCAATCTGAAAATTTCAGAAATCTCCCTGACTTGGTAAAATTATCAAAATACCCCTGGAGTCCGCAAAATGACCAAAATATCCTTGGGATCCAGAAACTGCCATGATGCCCTAAGATACCTTCGGCCTCCTATAAATCATACCTATGCCTTTAAACTTTAGAGTTTCACCAGTGGCCTTAGTTGAAATCCCAATACTTTCAATGACGGGTGTTGTTGGTGGTGCACGGAGGGAGAAGTGCATTATGAGCCATGCAAGCTAACATGTCCTTGGCCTCAGAACCTATGTAAGAGACTTTAAGACTTTCTTTGACAACTAAACAAAGGTGTTCAGACATGATGCCGATATAAATCAACACTGACTGCGATCAGTGGAGAAAGGTCTAACACTCGAACCCAAATCGCCTGATACGATGCGCACCCACGGAATAAACCATGCACACGCTATCTGTACAGCCCCTCAATGTGCATTTTTCATACACTTTTCTTTTAAAAGACTCAATAAGAAATTTATGAAACCAAAGTCTTTTCAAAAAAAGAAAAGATATTTTGTGACCAACAATGACCAAAGTCTATAGTTATAATCTGATATAGTTACTCTTTCTGGTATCAAAGTCTATAGTTATAATTTGAGTCACACATCCTGTATTTGTATTAGTCCACGTGGCAACGCCTAAATCGGCTTGAACATAAGGGGGTGTGTTAAAATAGTCCCATATTAGAAAGAGATAAAATTATAATGTTTAAAATAGTGATGCCCTCTCCACTCAACACCTTAAGATTTTCAATTGGATGACCCAATCAAATAACTTTCTAAACATATAGGCTAAACTTAAGTTAACCGCATCCTACTTAATGGGTCCAATGATGAAAACCAGTGCGCACACACCTAGGCACCTATCTTCTACAAATATTTTCAATGTAGATTCTACTTCCCAGGAAAACAACTTTATCACACTCTTTCCAAATGCTCCAGAAAATTACATGGGGACTAATTAGGATAAGCTTCTTCCTAATCTTCCTTCAAGTTGGTGGATTTGTTATTTGTCAATCGTTTCACCATTTTTTCCCTTTGAGGTACGCACAAGATCCCACGCTCCATGATTAGCATTTAAGGATAGAATTGCATTCCCTCGTACTAGTCACGCCCACAAGAAGGCGATGCCAAACCTCATCTAGGTTTAAAACCTCCCCTCCAACTCGCAAGCCCATGTTAATGATGTCTTACATTGAACTCCAAACTTTAAAACCATGCTTTAAGAAGACAAGGAGTTGTCAAGCAACTCAAGTCAGACTACTTTGAACAATGAAAGCTATCATCCTCGAAAGACAGTGAACGCATTCTATAACAACATTTCTCCAAAGTCAAAACCATAGTTTAATTGCTCATTTGAGTTTTTCCTGCCTTGATAATGCGCAACGTATCTAGCCATGTTGCTCCATTGTCAATGAGGAGTTCTAAAGATCGATCCATCTCCAGAAGGTAACCTAAATAATTTAGATTTGGTCAGAGCAAATAATCAAACAATCAACGTAAGTCCCAACCAAATAACTAGAGTTGGTTGACTACACGGCAGATATGCACCGTTCTGACAAGAATAAGACCACCTTCTAAATGTTGACCCACTAATAACCCCTCTCCTACCCAATGACGGTTGCTAAACAGTGGACACTTGGCTGAACGTTGTCTATATTTATAACATCTCAAATTTAGGAAGCACAAATATATATTGGATTTCCATAACAAGCCCAAGTATTTATTGAGTTCTCTTAAGAAAAGCCCTATAGGTCAGCTCACTTAGTTAGTTTGAGCCTATTAAATTTCATTGATTAAATTAAATGAACATCCCGCTTATTAATACAAGTAATGCTTTGTGCAACACCCTCTGTAATTACACACGGGGGTGCTGCACATGAAACACTCTTTTTTAAAAAAAAATAGGTGGCCCCCACACCAAGCTACCTTGGTGTGTCGGCCACGCAAAAAAAAATTCCCCCTGTGAATAGTGAAAATGGGGTATTTTCACGATTCACATGGTTGGGGATTTATTTTTTGTGTGGCTCTGCCACATCATCTGATGACATGGCCGACACACCAAATTAGCTTGGCATGGAGGCCACTCAAAAAAAAAATCAAAAAAAGACTGTTGCACATGCAACACCCGTGTGTAATTACCAAGGTTATTCCACAAAGCATTACTCTATTAATAATATAACTTTGCATACGAAGGTTCAAACGAGATGAAACTTAGCTCATTATGAAGGTATTTAAATTATCTACAAATTTTATGCTGAGCAATTTTCAAATTATGTCATATACAAGGTCAAAAATATCAAATAAAAGAATTAAACTAAATAGGAAAGTGAAAATTTCAATTTTGCCCTTGTCACTATAAGGTGACAGGTGGCGATGAAGGTGGCTCTTCTAGCGGTTGGGGAAGGGGCTATTAAATGAGCCCAGCTCATTTCTCTCCGGTGCTTTCTCGAGGGAGAACAAGCGTCAGAGCGCGAGTGGGGAAGAGAAGCGGAAGAAGAAGAGGAGGAGAAAAAGAAGGGTTTGGCTTTTTGTTGTTTTATTTAATTCATAGAAATTTTGTTATTAGGGGAACATTTATTTAGAAAAGTATATTCTTATTGTGTTCAGAAATTGGGGGGTCATCCCCAACACTTGGGGAATGTCAGAAAGGTGAGCAAAAAATACTACTGAGGATCGGTGGGGATTCATAGAGTTTGTTTGGGGATCTAACATGATAAACTGGGACCATGCTAGTTGTTTTTTGCATTGTTTTGATTTTATTTTGATATTTGGAATCTTAATTTTAGAATATGAAGACCGTAATTCATTTGGAGATTTAGTCAATTTTAAATTAAAGCGATGGTGTTATAGGGCATGAAGACGTACAAATTTGGGTGTCTCCTTTGAGGTATTGCCCCCGCCACGTCGGAAGACGACTAGGGTTTTGTCCTTTTTTGATGGTAAAAGGGCCCTCAAAAGAGAAGACTTGGACCTTACTTATAAGCACATGCCCATCTTTGTAGTTTTCAATATGGGATATTTTGAGTCCCTTTCTTAGGTCTCTACATTAGTCCCACCAGCAAAGGTGGGCTGTTGTACTTATTGGGCCGGGGTTCCCACATACGGCGCCAATGAAGACGTACAAATTTGGGTGTCTCCTTTGAAGTATTGTCAACGCCATACCGAAGGGGGACTAGGGTTTTGTCCTATTTTGCTAGTAAAAAGACCCTCAAAGGAGAAGGCTTGGGCCTTACTTATAAACACATGCCCATCTTTGCAGTTTCCGATATGGAATCCGTTGAGCCCCCTTCTTAGGCCTCTACAGGACATAATTGTAGACAGTCTACACAGTAGTTATGCATAATGAAGCCTAAAATTTGCATATTATTTAGTAGATTTAATCTGGCTATTTATAATTAACTTCCCAACTATGAATAACCATATCTGATGTGTCGTCAATTGATTCATTTTGCAGTTTCAGGCTATTCAGGTGAAGTTGTTTAATTCGCGTTAAGGGGATGTGGGCAACCAAATACTTAGCGTGCGCTGCGAGTAATCAATTTTATGTCCAAGGATGACAAACTTTGAAAATTTGGAAGTCATACTTTAGTTTGATGGATGGTGACGTATTGACTTCCGATCTTGCGCAGTTAAAAGACCTCAGCGCCATTCGTCTAGGTGTTTGGGTGTTTGTGATGTGTTTGACTCCTTATGTTGTGGGTTGGATGCATGTTTGATATGCGAAATTAAATTGCATATGATTTGATTTAGTTAATTATTTCAATTGAACTGAATCTCTGAATTTGCGTATAAAATTATGGTTTGATTTGTCAAGCTTGCAAATATGATTTGATCAGCTATGCTCCTATGAATATAATTTGATTTGTTATGCATGTCATTCGTAAATTTGAATTATTTGATAATTAATTCAGATCATAAATTTAAGAGGCATGTACTGATGTACATAGGCTTAATGTTTGCATTTTTTCGTTATTTGCATCTCCTTGATTATGCTATATGGTTAGAAGATGTTGAAATTCATGTTAAATTTAGAATTATCGTGGGATTTGTCAAATTATTATATGAAAGGCATGTTGTTGATTTTGATGCCCACTGAGTCCTAGGACTCGCACATGCGATTAATTTTTTTTTTTCAGGAGTTTAGTGAATAGTGAATTTTGACTCTGACAAGGAGCAAGTTGGAGAGTGATCCAGAGGAATATTTTTAAAACCACTGCATAAAGATCAAAGTAGATTAGTTTTCTTCTACGTATAGAATGAAAATGTTATTTTGGGGTTGAGAGATGTATGGTATTGTACATTATGCGAATTATATGCATTTATGTTAGTGGACATGATATGGTGGTACTTTTTGGACATAGATGGTTTGGCGTTATGTGCCTTGCAGATTTTCCAACTCACGACACCTCGATTTGAATGTGATGTCCCCAGACCGAGTTCAAGAAGGGGGACACCACAATACTCTAACATGTCTAGTCAGCAAGTAGGGAAAAGTCCAATTAATACCTAAAATTACTTCGTAATAGAGTTAATGCTAATTAAGTACATTTGCTAGACTTAGGCTTACAACTTAAAATCTTTTGGATACCTTCCAAAAAACCTAATGTCCTTTACAAGAAGCTTCCAGTAAAGACAAAAAAGTCCTGGATTTACTGTACAAGAAGTAATAGGTAAAGATAGCTCTTCTAGGACAAAGTAACAGAATGCAGTGTCCCCATCATTAGATAGGGGGAAAAAAGGAAAATGCAGGAACTTTTTTACAAAAAAGTTGTGTTGTACAAGAAATATTGTTGAAAAATAATTTGAGGGAGAATGCAGCAAGTTAAATAATATGATCAACTATAGAGACAAGCCATATCGGTAAACTAAAATGCTTTGTGATGCAGACAGACAAGGATAAAAATGCAGTGATGTGAAGGTCAAATACATTCAAGGAAAGAGCAAATAACAAGACGCATGATATTTAAAGAAAATTTCCCACAATGCAACATTTAGGGATCTAATTGAAGTAAACAGTGAGAAGAAGATGGACAAACCTGTGAAAAGTTTATACCATAGGTGATCTGTGTCTTCCAACAAGGGAATGCAGCAACAAAGGAATCGTCCTCCCAGACATATATTGGTTCATGGACAAAAGGTGCTAATGTAGCTATCTCGTTGCCATCATGATCTTTTGCAGCACAAAGACCAGCTTCTTCTATTGCTTCCACCCATTCCCTTGCTGAGCCATCTAAGATTGGAACCTGTTAACCAGTTAAGCACACATCTGAATACTTTCAACATTAGATATCAGAGAGGGTGAAGTACTTGTGAAGAATAGTCAAAATTATGAACTGGGAGATGCTGTGGTAGATTAAAAGAGTGCCACAGCACTTGGTCATAGCAATCAGAAGGCAAATATTGAGTCAATCCTCTGAACCCTTTAACGAAGAATGGGCTAAATCCAGAGTTTTTCTGCACCTGCCTACAGCATTAACATATCCCACCATACATGCAATACATTTCCCATTGCCATGTAATAAGAAATTTTCCCATTACCACTTTTAACCAGTCGAATCGATTACATAAGCATGTGAACAATGGTAACAAGATTATTACCAGTAGGCCCCCTGTTTAACTCACGGAATTTAACAGAAGTTAATTAGGGGGAGGGGAACAAAAAAAAAAGACAAACGTTGTTCAACACATAAGAATGAAAGCGTTTGTTTATTAATCATGCGTATAAAAGCCAATTACGGCATATGAGTTAATTATTCCATGGATTGAGTTTATCAGACGATTAGGGCTCAGGTCCCGGACAATTCCCCACCGACCGCAATCGGTGTTTATTTACACCGGTATGAGCCCGAATACCCTTGATTAACTGCCAAAGAAAATCCTCGATTTACACAAAATTAGTTGTGATGCTAAAGGCATTGCCCTAGACGCCAGGTCGTGCAAGCCGATGCCGGGTGCCAGGAACGTTTCAGGAGGGACTAAAGACTCAACCAACGTAGTTACGGGGACTGAGGTGGACCCCCAGACACACAACCTCAAGGTTCAAGGCTGCTATGTGTTGGCCATTTGACCTTCACGTGGCTAATTGAGTCTCGAACCTCCATAATTATCTGCGCATGATGTGAGCCATGGTGTCTCATGACTCGAACATTCACAGAATTTTGTAAACTCATGCTCACATGGCCATAAGTATATTTCATAAAGTGTTGTAAAGTATACAAAATATTGCAAGAACATTTCATAAGTATAGACTTGCCGACAAGTTTTTTTGATTGTACATGACCCTTTGCTGATAAGCAATTGGGGCTTATACAAGTGTCCTGGCCACACCCAGGGTGTTTACATAATCACAAGACTTTAAAGACTTCTCAATGGAGAGAGATCTTCTCATCTACCCATATGGGTTACATGGTTCACAAAAGGGGTTATGATGCACATGGGTTAAGTGAGGGATTTATGGCATAACCTCACAACACAACCACAGCATAAGCACGACAATCAAACCCAAAAGATGGGCCTTCAAACAAAGCACAAACACCAAACCCAAGCTCTGCTCCTTTGCTGCGCTCTGTGTTCTCCTCTCTCTGCTCTGTCCCAAATGAGGTCCCCACTGGGGTATTTATAGAGCCCCTAAGGATTCCTAACAGTTACACCCTCCATCCAGCTCAAAATAAGGGATTTGAGACTTGATCCGGGCTAAACCCCCCATAGAAAGGGTGGACTTGGGCCAAAAACTAGGTGGGGAGGGTGAATCCGGGGCAAATCCCCATGTAGTGATGGACCTGAGGCAAAACCCCCATGCGGGGCGGTGGACCCGAGGCAAAACCCCATATGGGGGGTGGACCCGGTCCAAACCCCCAATATGGGGGAGGATCCGGTCCAAAGCCCCATATGGAGGGTGGACCCGGTCCAAACTGTAACGACCCGAGAATCCGATTACCGGGAAGGCCCGATAACCCGAGACTCGCATCGCCACCCACGAGTCCGAAGACTCGGAAGGGTTAAAAGGATGGTGTGGAGACTACACAAGTATCACAAATAATTGCAGAAATTAAACAGTTATATAATTAAGCAGGAAATAAATTAACAGTTTACATGATTCATGGTCCACAAAATAACAACAGTAATAGTCCACAACTAGTACAGAGACAAGAAAGAAAAGTACAGCTACACGGGACATACCCCGGCTCTGAACTCTGATACTAACGCTAGGCACCTGAACCACGCTGAGCCTCAGACGCGCTCCCCTGAGGCCGCGACTCACCTGAAACACGGTGAAAACACGCAGGGAATGAGTCTCGGAACAAGACTCAGTAGGGATCACTCGAACCCTACCTCGCAAACGGAGAAACCGCTACACTAGTAGTAAGCGAGTACCTCGAAAAGGGAAGCCCTGCAATCTACAAAACACCGATCTCACGGCACGAAAATCGACACACGTGCCACGGTGGAACGACCGGAACACCACGGTCAACACGACAAAACCCGAAGGTCGAAGTCGCAACAACTGACAGTCTGTCACTCCAACTCGACAGGAGTATCTCCCACTAGAAGCACAGTCGGTAGCGTCCCCTGACGTCTTACACCGCACCGCAGGTAAACTGCCTGACGTGGTAACGCCTACCAAAGGCACGGACACCGTACAAGTAACCACAAACAAGTGACTAGCTGGGGTCACGCTCGACAGCGTGGGTCCAACCGCCCCCAACCACGTGTGTACACAGACCGTGCGTCCCTGGTCTGGCCCTCTGATCGATTTTCCCCTCAGCCGAACTCTGGCTGGTAGTTGCGGGGCCCGACAAAAACCGGTCCACAAACCGTCTCGAAGAGTATGCCCGTACACCTACTCCCAAGTGAGACTAGCACACGCGTACTGGTGGGCTACGACTAGTGGAGGGTCACTACGGAGTAGACTCTCAAGTCAACGAAAAACAACGTCCGCATCCGACGACGTACGGGGACCGTCCCACGTACCAGCACCGTCGCACGGTGACCACGGTCAGAAAAGAAACGAAGTTGCAAACCACCCGGGGCAACCCTGAGCCTGACGGTCTATCCTAGACGCGTCACAGGCTCTGACGGTCTAAGGTTGGACCGTCACAACCATCTGACGGCCCAACACAGGCGCGTCAGACACTCAGTGCAAAACGGCGTGTGACGCGCCTACCCTGGTGCGTCACAAGACAAGAAGAAACCCACTGTGTCGCGTGCCACTCGGTGCGTCACAGCTTGTAACGGACCAGCTCTGGTGCGTTACAGTGTGGGAGAACGTCACCTCTGACGCACCCACACAGGGGCGCCACAAGGCTGTGACGCGCCAAGCCTGGTGCGTCACATGCCTTGACCCCCAACGGTCAAAAACCAACGGTCATGCCAACGGCCAGATCGTTCCTGACGGTCTAACACATGCGCGTCACAGCGCCTGTGGCGGTCTATCGTGGGACCGTCACAGCCCCCAGACCCCAATTGGCTAAAAACAGGGCAATGACGCACCCACCTGGGCGTGTCACATGGTGTGACGGTCCTTCCAGGACCGTCACACCGGTCCGACGGCGAAACGGTGTGAAACGCCCAAAAATTCCAACCAGGCCCCCATGCCTCCATAGGAGAGGGGGAAATCAAAGGGGAAGACCCCTGGGGACCCCTAGCATACTTCTAAGCCATCAAAACGCGAAATCATGGCCTAAAATCATAGATCGGGCGAACTCTCCCAAAATCATGCTTTTGCCCAAACCCGCTTAAAGACACCCCTCTCGGCTCCCATTCGGCCTACAAAACGCGGGGGATGACGGGATGAGCATAGGGATTCGTCCCCCTACCTCAATGGAGCGAAAACTCCGCCGAATCGAGCTCAAACCACGAAGAACGCTTTTGGAAACCCCGCTCCTTCAAGCTTCCCACGAACACTGCACGCCCACGAGCTCGCCTCGCAGCCGCCCACGCAACCGCGCCGTCGCCCCGCCGCCGTCTGCAGTCGGAGAGGGGCCCGCCGCGATCGAACGGGAGAGAGAGGGGGAGAGGGGTCGGTTCTCACGGTGGGAGGAAAAAGAAGAAGAAGAAGAAGGGTGGGGAGAGAGAAAAAGGGAGGTATTTATAGAAAATCCAAAAATTCTGAAAAATACCGAAAAATCAAAAATTATATTTCCGCGATCCTCGGAACGCACCGATCGCAACGGTACCACTCTCGCCTAGGTGAACGACCCGGTTCGCCAGCAACGAGGTTTCGAAAGAATTACCGAAACACACACCGGAAATCGGAAAATACACGTGGAAAATACCGCGGAACGTTTTCGGGCCTCCGAAACAACTCCGGATCGCGCCGATCAGAACACGAAAGATGTCCGAAACGAAATTTCGGACACAACGGAGCCGGACACTCCGAGAAATCAGATCTGGGACCCACGAAGAAGGATCCGAAAGGTCCGGGATATTACACAAACCCCCTATACTGGGGTAAACCTAGGCTGTTGTTAACATTCTTTGTACCAAACTTGGTTGATCTTCCATGTTGTTCTTGCTGCCACGTACTGCTGCTCCTGATGTTGTTATGTTCATTGCAGGTGTTGCATTGATTGCTACTGTTTGTAGTAATTGTTGTGTTTGCTGTTTGTGATGCAGCTGCTGCTCATATGGGCTGATGCTGCTTTGTTTCAGTTGTTGCTGTTGCTTCTGTGGGCTGCTGCCACTGCTGTTCATTTGTTTCAGCTGCCGTTGTTGCTTCTGTGAGCTGCTGCCAGTGCCGCTACACTTGCTGTTTCAGTTGTTGCTGTTGCTGTTGCTTTTGTGAGCTGCTGCCTGCTAGCACTTATTTCAGCTACTGTTGTTGCTTCTGTGAGCTGCTGCCAGTGCTGCTAGCTCTGTCTTAGTTACCGGATAGTATTAAACCTAGCTGGCCCTCAATTGAGGGATCTTTTGTATCACACATTAATTAGGACAGAAAACCTTTTTAAGATCAAAGAAAGTGAGTACAATCCCTTAATCTAGACCCAAGTCTTTCCATAAGTCTTTTTCTTTCTTTTCTTTTTCATTCCCCCCCCCCTTTTTTAAGTCCATAATAAGGTGGACCCGGGGCAAACCCCCAAAAGGGGGTGGACCCAGAACAAACCCCCCTAGAGGGGGTGGATCCGGGGGAAAACCCCCCAAAGGGGGGTGGATCCGGGGAAAAAATCCCCTTTGGGGGGTGGACCCGAGGCCAACCCCCCCTCTTTGGGGTGAACCCGGTCCTAAAACCCCCATATGAGGGAAAAGCTGCTAGTGGCCCCTACAAATAACCCATTCACAGTTCATTTCTCACGTGGCGGAAGGAAAATTGACGTTTCCCACATGTGGTTTGGTGTTTTTGTGCTCAATACTAGGTGGGAGGGTTTTCATGTCATTGAATTCATCTTCCTCACCTATTTCACTCACCATGTGTATTGTGGAAATTCAAATCCCTTGCAGAATTTAACCACCTTTGGGTATTTTTTTCATCCCGCACACCGACTGAACTTTCTGAGGCGTGTGTCACCCAACAATCAAATAGCATAGGCTTTTTCCACTAGGTCTGAATTTTATTTTCCCCTAATTGCTTTGAGAGGATAACAAACTGGTTCAACAAATGACCCTCACGGGACCTCCGTCAGAGCCACGACGTCAACGGGTGTTGTGTTGTTGTGTATCTTTATTTTTCTCCCCCCTCCCATTTGCATGTTGAGCTAGAAAATCTTTGTATTTGCCCTTGACTTTGTTTGATGGCGAAGTAAATACATCCTTTCATTCAATTCTACCGATGCAACAGGTCTTTTGCATTGACCATGATGCTATATGTAGACCTTGATTGAACATATAGATGTTTTTGCTTCAAATGTTGACTTGATACGCTAAAATTTCTTTTCCCTCCCCTTCTCTTTATTTATGTCATATACTAACTGCAGATTACAACTTGTATTGCAGTAAACTTCCATTATGGCTCGCTTCAGAGGAGACCGAAGGTTGAGGGAGTTGACCCAAGGCTCTGAGAACCACCATGTCAAGAGGACCAAAAAGCCAATGCCAACATTTGGGCCACCTACCATAACAGTCGAGAACTTTGGTACAATGGATCTCGGGTTTTCATGGATTGCCGAATGGGTGACAGGCGAGGTGAACCCAACTGAGGGCATGGTTGATGAGACTAGGATTTTCAAAGAGAACGGTGTCTATAAGTATGACTGCTCCAGAGATTACACTTCACACCATCTGTTGGATTGCCATCTCTACTCTTTCATACATAGCTATGTCCCTTCAAACATGGAAGCCGACGAATCAGAACTTTTGGCCTAGCGGCGTCGTCTTGAGCAAGCAGTATTGTCAGAAAGGGGCAACATGCAAGGGACCTGTACTTTTTCTTGGCCAGGTTATCTCGAGGATTTCACACGGCAACCACAATTCCCTAATTCAAGGTTCTTGGGTATCTTTGGTGACTTCGAGAAGTTCCAAATTCGTACTTCCCCTCTGCACCCTACCATCTGGAATTTATATGGCCAGCACAAGCGCAATGACAATGTGATTGACGGGATGGTGTTGACACCCTCTGGGACACAATTTGCTGAGAATAGCTATGCTCAAGAATGCTTGATGGACTGGATTCTAGGGTTTAAGGTCCCTAGCTGGTACAGGAAATGATCCATAATCCCTTCACATAATTTTTGCCTAGGGGTCAGTGAATGATTGCACGGCATTCTTCATTATTATGGCAAGGTACTTGAGCTAGTGGGAATCCGACATGCAGCAACGGCCGCCCTATACCGCTACCCTAAAAATTTAGGTCTTTTACAAGGTTTGATTGAGCGGTTCAATCCCCGTTGGAATACTTTTGTCACTGTTCAAGGTGAAACTGCCTTTGATTTATGGGCCCTTCATAGAGTTTCAGGTCTGCCGATATGCGGTCGTGCATTTGAAGAAGTTTGTATAGATGACCTACATCGTAGTCACACTCATGGCGATGGAAGGTGTCGTCTTGCTTATTGTCACCGATTTTTTATGATGGTGTGGAGGGACCTAACCCGTGCAGGCAAGAAAGATTCTGCTCGAACTAGCAGGGTAACCTTGAAAGCTTGGGTCCGTTACTTTTACAACGGCCCTTTTTGTTATTATAATAAGTTTGGTGACCCAAACAAGCCCTGAAATAAATATACTGAAATCAAGGACAACTTTGGGCAGCACCCTCGACATGGGCATGCCGCTCCAGAAGGTTGGAATTCTCAAGGAATCCTCCCCTCTTACTTATTTGGCTGCGTACCTAGCTTACTGACTAGCCACTTTTGTTGCTCCCCACGGTGAGGAAGGGGTCCTTCAGGCTGAGGCGATTTATCCGGCTTGCTTGATGGCTTGTGGTCAAAGGGTCGCACTTGCTCTCGCCGCCCTGGCCAATATTTATCATCACCTTGGGGCCCTGGCAACATGCTCTTCGCCTTGGGACAAAAGCATCTTAATGCCTTCCCATTACATGAGAGCTTGGACTGAGTTATTATTTCCTGAGTTCTCCCATAGATCAGAATTGGCTAATCCAAAAGCACCGTTGATATTCGCCTTTGCTGGTCTTGCTGACCAAGACATGTTTAGACAGTTAGCGTGTGCCGGGCCTTATCCTTCTTGCCGGCTCAAGACAGAACAGGGCTAGAGCTTGATCATTGTTCATATAATTTCCGCCCTTTCCTTGTTAAAGAAGGAGATCTTGTGGTCAGCAAAGTGTCCACCCATGCATAACTTTCCCCCTATGCTTATATCGAGTGGGTATATAGTACACGGCCAAGTGTACTAGTATTTAGCCGGGGCAGCGTTGCTATTTTTAAGCCTTATTATCCTCACAGATTTGCAAGAAACTTTGGCTATGACCAAAGCATTCCCCCGAATTAAGATTTTCCCATGAGCTCAAGACATTATAAAGGGAAAGATGTACACTTGATCTCAGCGGCTTGGTGGGACCTCTTCTTCCGGGAAGAGAAGAATTTCTACTCAATCCCAGTAGAAAGGAAACAGCGATCATGGAGAAATCTGAGTCAACATCAGTTGTGGCAGGTGCTTATAAGTGTGAAAGCTTGTGGAGATTGAGCAGTGAGGAAGATAAATATCATAAAATGGATGCTAGCAAGTTTAAGCAATACATGCTTATCCTTAATAAGCTGATGAGTCATAAGTTTGGTTGGGTTTTTAATCAGCCAGTGGATCCAATAAAGCTGAACATTCCAGACTATTCCCCTATCATTTCTAGACCCATGGACTTGGGTACAATAAGAAAGAAGCTTAAGAACAAGGTGTACCTAGATGTTCATGATTTTGCCGCAGATGTAAGGCTTACCTTCTTAAATGCCATGAGGTATAATCCTCTAAGCAATGATGATTTGGATTTCATGGGCAAAATGATGGACGAATTGAAGTTGATATCGATGAGTGTGATGAGGAGGCTTTGTTGGAGCTGTATCAACTTGTAAGAAATTGTATGAATTCAAGACCTTCAGAATCGCTTGGTCTAAAAAAAAAAAAAGAATTGTGAGCAGGCCCCTGTGCAGGACCCATGTGAAGGTAATGCCAATGGAGATATACCTAGACTGTGGTGTAATGTTCAGAAGCCAAGTATGTGCTCTTGCACCAATGGCACATGCAGTAATGTGATTTGCCACTGCAGCTATCACAATGACTCCACACAATCGTTATCGAGTGATGTAGATTCTGAAAGATCATCAAGCGGAGAGGATCAGAAATTCCCTGGTGTTGCACCTCATTTGCTGCAACAACTCAATAGCAGCTGCAGCAACACAACGGCATCAGCTTAAGAGCAGCAGTAGCAGCTCAAGGGCAGCAGCAGCAACTCAGTAGCAGCTGCAACAACATATGAATGTGATTATTCACATTGTACTTGGCTTCATCTATGAAATCTCGAGATGAAGTTCCTAATATTGTTCGATTGTTTTGCAATATGGTCAGAACTCAATTTGATAAACCTGTTAAGGTTATTCGTTCTGACAATGGTCGAGAATACTTTGCTCACAGTATTAATATTTTTCTTCAAAATGAGGGCACCATTCATGAGTCCTCTTGTGCCTATTCTCCACAACAAAATGGTGTTGTTGAACGTAAAAATCGTCATCTTCTAGAGACAGCTAGGGCACTCTTGTTCCAACGTCATCTTCCGAACATTTCTTGGGCTAATGTTGTCTTGGCTGTCAATTATCTCATCAATCAGTTGACATCTAAGGACCTGTAAACTCGTTGCCCTATCTCCATTCTTTAGCCAGATAAACCCTTGTTCTATCTATTACCACGAGTTTTTGGTTGTCTTTATTTTATTCATTCATTGGTACCTAACGGTTCCAAGCTTGATCCATGTGATGTTCGTAAAGACATCACTTTCTTTGATTCTGAGTCCTACTATTCTCCCCGGTCTCATCCTCAATGGGAAACATTTGGTGATGTTGGCATTGACACTATTACTCCTATTGTGCCTCCCGTGCCCTTGCCCTCTACTTCTGCCACACAAGGTGTTCGATCTCATGGTTTGACTAATGATGGTGCACATTGAAGAATCTACAAAGCCACTGAACACATTCCAGAGGAGAAATTCCAAACATAGACCGGCTATTGATCAGCTAAGAAAGGTTGTTGCGTCCCGAGATCCTGATCAGCCAATTCCAGAAACTGACCTAGACCTACCAATTGTTGTTCATAGGGGAGTTGGTGGCTCCCATCTCTATATCAGTGAATTATTCCAGCATCTCTCCTCATTACCATACCTTCTTGTCTACTTTATCTTCTATTTCTATGCCTAACTCCTTTTCTGAGGCTTTTAAGGATCTTAATTGACAGCAAGCAATGGCAGACGAGCAAAATGCACTGAGCAATAATGGGACATGGGAGTTAGTTGATTTGCCCATCGGCAGGACTTCAGTTGGATCCAAATGGGTATACACGATTAAGGATAATACAGAGGGGATGATATAGAGATATAAAGAAAAATTGGTGGCAAAGAGATTCACCCAGCACTACGGAATTGATTATTAGGAGACATTTGCACATGTAGCAAAACTCAAATCCATCAAGGTAATTTTGTCTCTTGATGTGCAACATTCGTGGGCCTCATGTCAAATGGATGTAAAAAATGTCTTCCTAAATGGTGATCTGCAAGAAGAAGTGTATATGCTGCCTCCTCTTGGTGTTGATCCAAAAGGAAAGGTCTACAGACTCAGGAAGGCTTTATGTGGACTAAAACAGTCATCTAAGGCTTGGTTTGATCGACTTCATTAGGCTATGGTTCGATTTGGTTTCAAGTAGTCAAATGCTGATCATACATTGTTTGTCAAGTAGAAAAATGGTCAGTTTATAGTACTTTTGTATATATTGATAATCTGATCATCATTGGATATGACACAATAGAAATCCATAATTTAAAGGATGGACTAGTTGCTGAGTATGAAATCAAACACCTAGGAGATTTAAAATATTTCCTAGGGATAGAGGTGGCCAGATCATAGGAAGGGATATATATTTGCCATAGAAATTTTGTTTTAGATCTACCTGTCGAAACAAGAAAATTGGGGTATAAACCTGCAGCTACTCCAATTGAACTCAATCATTGTCTGAGTAAACAAGATGGTGAGAAATTTTCTTTAGACGACAGTGGGTTGTATCAGAGATTGGTTGGCAAGCTCTTGTATGTTTCCTTGACCCGGCCTGATTTGTCATATATTGTAGGAGTGTTAAGTCAATACATGCGTGCTCCCCAGACTTCTCATATGATAGCTATGGAACACATTCTCAGATACTTGAAATCTTGTCCAACAAAAGTTATTCTTTTCAAGAAGACCAATGATCTGAAAATTGAAGGATATTCCGATGTAAACTGGGCGGATTCTAAGGATGACAGACAGTCAACAACTAAGCACTCTGCTTGGTGGAGATCTAGCCACTTAGAGAAGCAACAAACAAATTGTATGTGTCAGGTCTAGTGCTGAAGAAAAATATAGGGCAATGGCACATGGTATCACTGAGTTGCTGTGGTTAAAACAATTTCTAAGTGATCTAAGAGTTCAAGTAGGTCCCCCGCCAATGGTGGAGTGGACACCCTCCCCCTTTGCCAGGGGAAGGTCCCAGGTTCAATACCAGGTCCCCCTCCCTGTTTGAAAAAAGAAAAAACTAACCTACCAAAAAAAAAAATTTCAAGTAGAACTTCCAATGAAGCTCTACTGTGATGATAAAGCAGCGATCAACATTGCTAACAATCCAGTGCAGCAAGATCGGACAAAGCATATTGAAATTGACCAACATTTTATTAAAGAGAAGTTGGATTCTGGAGAATTGCGTCTACCGTATGTAAAATCTCAACACCAAGAAACAGATCTTTTCACCAAAGCTTTGATTGAGGCTCAGTTTACCTCTGCTTTGTGCAAGCTGAGCATGTGTGATATTTATGCTTAGCTTGAGGGGGAGTGTGGAGAAGTAAGCGGTTAGAAGGGACAGTTTGGTATTTACTCATTTTTTAGACTTTCAGTGGATATATTGTAATTTTCTCATTACTTTATGGACAACCTCTCAACGAGGGATATTTCTGTAAATCTTTATTCTTGAGTTATATATATATATATATATATATATGTGTGTGTGTGAGAGAGAGGAGGATCAACCTGCTGTCCTGAACAGGCCGATCTCTGCCCCTCTCTTTCTCGGTCTCTCTCTCTCTCACACACACACACAGCTACAATTTAACCTTGGGCTCCTACACAGGCATTGCATCATTGTGCTAACATGCACAGTGCACCCAATGGTGGAGCAGATGGAGATGAGCCATCCGATGACTCCAGAGTCGAGACCAAAATATGATGGCTCATGCCATCACCAAAGTAGAAGAGACCCAGGGGATTCCTCATCCTTCTGAAACACCCAGATTTCTCAATAAATTTCAGGTGTTGAAGGCTGCAACACCCAGCGATCCAGGTGTGCACTATTCCAAGAAACATGAATGCCTCTTGTTAACCATCTGATCACATATTTGTATGATACAATGGTCATGAAAATGTTAACAAGAAAGTTTCTTGTTATTAATTCAAGGCCCATTCCCTCCTCTCTTTTGTACGTATGTGTGTATATATGTGTGTGTATGCTTCCCACCACAATTGCCACACAACGCAGTCATTGGAGAACCCCATCACCACTGCCACTGCATACCATCTCCATAGCCTATCCCTGCCATCCTCCATTGACACTGCCACCCACCAATCACCATTACCCACCACCACCAATGCCAACATCCATACCTAACCCACCAGAAATGCCAACTACCACCACCACTGCTATCCACCAGCATTATTTTTAAAACAATTATTATCAAATAACTTAAATATTAGATTTGTAAAAATATACTTTATTAAGAAATTAATCATTTGCATTTATCAAAGAGCCTATAGTGGTATGTGAAGCAAAATATATTAACATCAAATCATCTCTTCTTTTGTGGGGAATATACAGCATGAAACAAATATAATCGAGCATGTATTTCATGAAGATCCAAAATGAGGGAACAATTTTCTGGAGGGGACCAAGCCGAACATCGTCGTCGTCGTCATCAGAGCCTTATCCCAGGCCGAAGAAATCACAAATTTTATAGAAACACACCTCTTCTGTCTCTAAATATGGAGTAGTTTTCTAGCACCAAAAACATAAGAACAATTGAAATACTGATTCCAAGACCCATGGCCAGTGACCTAGTTTCTATTCCACTTACATTCCCGATCAGTCCCTTGATACCCTACATAAGGTTCATGCATTGCCCATGGCAGATAGTCCCTAGGATCTTAGCATAGAAGAGCTACAAACATCATTCTTCCAAGAGCTACAAGCCTACAACCCATGCCTTTTTTTTAAAGTGAGCTACAACCCATGACTTGACATAGTTTCCACCACCTATGCTCTAGATTTCTTTGATAGTTACTAGAAAGATGCTATCTTGTTTGTCAAAAATGTCGATGAAGAAGCACATAATATGAATTACCGTGCTATCAGTGTCTTGTCTGAATCAGAGATAGCAATTCCATTTCTTGAACCACACATATAGACTTTGATATGATGAGCAGCTACCTGATGGCCAAGGTGTGCGTTCGTACTCAGTAATTTTTGAATAACAATAGAATGTATTGTCATTTTTTTCTCGACATTGGGTCGGGTGGTTCGTTAAGGAACAAGTGGTTAGGATCCATTGTGTCTTGTCTGCACAACTTGTTTGTTATAATATGAAATTATTGGTCATTGATGATTTGTGATTAGTATTGAGGTTTCATGCCTACTGCTGGTGATGAAACTGATGCTATTTGCAGGAGGGACTATTAAAGGTGAAGGAAAATTGAATCTAAAGAACTGGAGATTCATGGACAAGAGAGTGAATTTAGGTGGTGCCATTTGAACGATTATGTGGATTTGATGTCCAAGTGAAAAAAGGAACTAAGTTCACCATCCATTCCTCAAACCCTCATTCATGTTCTTTCGCATTTCCACTTTGCCATAGCAGGAAAGCATGGGCCATAGGCTTGCAACCAGAGAGACTTGAACTCTTTTTGAAGGTGGAAAGACCACAATTTCTTGACATCAAAAGTGGAAGGTACAGAGAGGAACTTAAGAGAGCTCCTAAAGCCCCAGCAGTCTATCAAGACGAAAGACGCCACAAAACACAAAAGGAACCAGAAGGAACCTGAGAAAAACAATTACATCATGGAGATGAAAGAACAGTCTTTCACAACCCCAAAAAAACCCAAAAGAGACATCCCCCTAGGAGACATAATTTGACCATTGTGACAATTTCCGAAACAAATCAGAGTCATCCGAGTGTAAGGACCTGATGGACTGCAGCCACAGATGAGCTTACGGACTTTTATACAAGGTGGCCATACATTCGAAGGGATTCAATGAGCCGTGTACTTGTAAATCCTCCATTTGTGGTCTAATTTTATACTAGCCATACATGGTTCATTACCTTCAGACAAAATTCTGTGCTTTGTATCCACGTTCCGCGTGGACTCACGGGTAGCCGTCCTCTAGAAGGTTTGTAAAGGGACATGTGTACCAAGGTTGCTCGGCTTTGAAACATGTGGAAAGATAGTGTTAGTTCCCGAATGGGAACGATTCCTCATTGGTGTTCATGCAATTTCGAGAAAGACAACAAGCGACCAGTTGTCCAAAAGCCTAAATGTTGCACCATAAAGGCATGCAGGGGAAAAACATATGGAAGACCGAAGAGCCATGGAAGGGTAGAGCGCACCTCGTCTCCACCGTCGATCTCGATTCGGGCATTGTCGACGGCCGACGCCTCGAGAGCCGACAGCAGGTGCTCCACGGTGCGAACCCTAGCCGCCCCAAGGTGGAGTGTGGTGCAGAGGGGGGATTGGGCGGCGTGCTCGACGGTGGCCGGAATCCTCGTCCGGGCGCTTCCCGGGGCGAAGTACCTACCTTCCCCAGCCATCGCGGGGAGCAGCCTCACGGTGGTGGACGCCCCCGAGTGGAGGGCCGTGCCCGACCTCTCCACCGCCGAAGCGAGAGTCTGCTGCGGCTTCCCTGTCTGCCATGGAAGCAAGAGGAGGGCGCAGAAGAGGAACAAATATGAGCGATACGAAGATGGTGAAAATGGAAGGGGGAAAGAGAGAGAGATCACCGGTTTCCATGAGAGAGACGGGGAGCTCGGGCTGTTGGAGGTACGGCCCAATGTGAGGAAGCGCCCGCGAGACATCTTCCCGCGTGTGTCGTGACAGTGATTCCTGGGAGGGGGGGGTCGTGGGTTGGAAACTTTTATGTGGGGCTATTTGCTAACGGATCCGTATAAAACAACTCCATGCAAATAACTCCATATGTGATGAATATATGCAAACAACCTCCAACGATTTGTTTTTGCAAAATTTTTTGACAAATACCTTTAGCGGAGGTCACGGGAGTGTGCACACCATTCTATAGAAGTGACGTGGACTCATTTCATTAAATCAACATCCTTAAGGTTAAAACGTTGTTAATTAAATAATAACAAAAAAGCAAACTACATGGAGTGTTTGAATTATGGAGCACATCCCCACCACTTGCAACTCCCGCGTTCCTTTTAAAACCACCGTCAACATTTTACTTGTAGAAAGAACATGAGGGTTTCAGTCATCTCACAATCTTCGTTGGGTTGAGAACTACCTTTGCTGTAGGGACAGACCAAGAAGAAAGTTATTACGTATGCTAAGGTAATGACGAATTGTCGTTGGCCGGCAAGCTAATTAAGCGAATGAGCCTAAGCTGATGTAAAATGCAGTGAGAAATATTGGAGAGTGCCATTTTCCTCCCCTCAAAGATTGACGTGATCTTGCTAGTCTAAATTTCTCATAAAACACATCAGATGATGATCTTGGAAGAGGAACCATAAGCATGTGAGGGTCACAATGAGCGTAATAATAGGGTGTTTGGAACCGTTTTTTTAAAGCTATTTCTATCTTAAAATTTGTGTCAACACAATTTTTTACTTGAAATTTAAAATTGATGAAAGCTGACACTTCCTCATTGGCAGCATCGTCGTAAATTTTAAAATTTGTGTAGACATGTTTGGCAGACAACTCTCCATAAATTAAAAATTATTAAAGTAACATTTCAATAGAGATTGATATCGTTCAAAAATAATAAAAAAAACTATAACATGAGATTTTGGACATGATGTTTAAAAAAATTATAATCATCAACATCAGTGTCTTATGTTCACATAATCCTCCTACATTTCTAATGATATTCTATTCCGAAGTTGTTTATCAAGATTACGTTGTGTATTTTGTGTTGTCAAACTCTGTTGTTCTTCAAATCTGATTCTTTCTTGACGTCTTCGTTCTACTTCTCTATCAATATCTGCACCATGTTCTCTTTCAATTTGCATCCAGGTTTCATCTTTTCCTCTTTTATGGTCACGAATGAAATTATACAAGATATATGTAGCAATAACTATATTCGTTTGTACATCGAGATGATATTCCAGTTGTTGACGAAAAATACGAAATCTTTCTTTTAACACTCCGAACATACTTTCAATAACATTCCATAATGAAGCATGTCGCAAATTGAATAACTCTTTTGGGTTATGTGGAGCGGAGTGTTTTGGACCAAATTTCTTCAAATGATATCTTACTCCTCGATATGGTGCTATAAATTGTGGTGTATTTGCATAACCCGCATCAACGAGATAATATTTACATATTCATGAAAATAAATGTCACCACATATATAAACAAATATAATTTGAGTGAAAATATTTACCTTCTGTGACATAAAATCCTGATGTTATAGCACCTTCTAAAATAGTAGCATCAGCAACAGAACCTTCGTACCTAGCATTCACAAAAAGAAAACGCATATCAAATGAGGATACGGCCATAACATTTTGAGATGTTTGTCCCTTTCGGTTGCGGTAGCGTATTCTATCATCGGCTGTAATCTCAGCTAATATATGTGTTCCATCTATAGCTCCAATACAATCCTACAGTAATATAATTATAAAATTAATATAAATAATACTTAAATTAACATTAATCACTAGAAGCATTTGTGGACACCGAAAATTGCACATCCAAATGTCATGCTCGGCCAAGCATCAACAACGGCGCCGAGTGAAGAAACCCCGGAGAAATCAAGCACAAAGGGCCCCACAGTCCGTGGGCCCCAAAGGAAATCAAACGGGCCGTGACTCGTGCTCGCAACGGGCTCAGAACGGTCCCCGAATACATGCCCCGTGGGGAGCCCTTCAGCGGCACGCCCAGCCCCCAAGGGGCCTCAACGGCACGCCCTGGTGGGGCTCCAGCGGCACGCCCCATGGGGTGTTCAGCGGCACACCCCCTGGGGTGCTCAGCGGCACGCCCTCAGCAGGGGCCTCAGCGGCACGCCCTCAGCAGGCCTTCAGCGGCACGCCCTCAGCGGGCTTCAGCGGCACGCCCTTTAGGGGCTTCAACGGCACGCCGTTTTGGCTCCCCCACGGCACGCCTTTTCAACTCTCCAGCGGCACAGCGGTGAAGCTTTTCAACGTCAATGCGACGTGAAGCCCATGCCCTATACATCCTTGGCGCGCAGTGGAACCGTCTGAGGTGGCAGCTGATCGTTGGGCCACATAGCCTACCCCACTGACACCCAGGACGGGGCAGGTCAACCGCGTCATCACAATCCACTTCCCGCCTTCGACGGCCGTGCTCAAAGGCTCCGGCGGCTCGGGGTATAAAAGATCCCCTGTTTTCGACAGAGAGGAGACAGACACACACACACAGACGAACAGAGAAGAGGAGAAGAAGAGAAGAAGAAGAGGGAGGGGCTCCCCCTGCTGCCCCGTCCACCATTGCCGGAGAAGAGAGAAGAGAAGAAGAAGAAGAAGAGAGAAGAGAAGAAGAAGAAGAAGAGAAGAAGAGAGGAGTGAGGTCTGGGAGGGGGGGGGAGCCCATGCTCCGTTCCCCTTTTCCCCCTTGTATCTTCGTTTCCCTTTCCCCTTCCCTTTGCTTTTGGGTTTCCTGTCTTGCCCGTAGCCTTGGCTCGGACATGTCCGTCGATGTATGTGTAGGGCTTTGGTCCCTTGGCTTCCCATGAATGAAAATCACCCTTCTCGGGTCTTTCCTGCCATTTCTGTTGTTTTACTCCCGCCTTCGCGATGCATGTGATGTGTTGTTCTTTTCCCCTTTTCCGTCGGTGTTGTTGGCGCCCCCGTCGTAATGTGACTTCCCCCTCATGCGTTTTGGCCTCACGGGTTCTTCGTTCCCTTCCACGGCCATCTATTATGCTCACCGAGCTTGAGGAGAGAGGGAGACCATTGTCCTCTCTCCGAACACACAGCCACCAGTGGCCTATCCCAAGCCTTAAACTTCTCTTCTTCTTTCCCTGAACGGCCTGCAAACCTCCCAGCCCATGCACTTAGCCCTTTCAACCCTCCAGCACACCTCTCCGAGCTTTGGCCGGCACACTAGTTTTGGCCCTTAGCGGCACATCTCATGTGCCCTCAGCGGCACACCCCCTTTATGCCTTCGGCGGCACACACCCTTTTGGCCTCCGGCGGCACACACCCCGATCGATCCTTGGCCGGCACACTCCCTCTTGGCCCTTGGCCGGCACACACCTTTCAGGCCCTCAGCGGCACACTTCTTGGCCCTGCCCCGAGCCCTTTCCTTTGCATTTTTCGAGGTTCTATAAAGGTGTTGTTGCCTCCGGGCGCCCACCTCCAGTTGTCGGGTTCCACCACTCCATGTGGGCGCGTTCCCTTTATCTCCCTTACGCTCGGGTTAAGGGGAGATGCTGCCGAATTTTCGTTAGAAACTATAACACTTTAAAAGACAAAAAAGACAGCAACAAACAAACGAAAAGAACGACAATAAAACACTTCAACCGAGGCAAGAGAACCGTAATCAATATAAAGAGAACCGAATCGAACAACTAAACAACTTGAACATCCGCTCTCACAAGAGAAAGAACGAAAGTTAATCAAGAGAAGAAAATAAGAAACCCAAGCAAACTTAATGAAACCAAGAGAGAAGAGGAAAAGACATAAGAGCGAGAGGGAGAGTGGGCCTTCACCGGTACACCCCTGGCCAGCCCGTCACCGGCCCGCCTGCCTGGCTACCTTCCCCGGCACGCTCATTTCCTTCCTTCGCCAGCACACATGGCCAGGCCTTCGCCGGCACGCCTGCCTGGCTGCCTTCCCCGGCACGCTCATTTCCTTCCTTCGCCGGCACGCCTGCCTGGCTGCCTTCCCCGGCACGCTCATTTCCTTCCTTCGCCAGCACACATGGCCAGGCCTTCGCCGGCACGCCTGCCTGGCTGCCTTCCCCGGCACGCTCATTTCCTTCCTTCGCCGGCACGCATGGCCAGGCCTTCGCCGGCACACCTGCCTTGGTGCCTTCCCCGGCGCACCTTGTTTGGCCCTCGCCGGCACACCCATCACGGCCCCTGCGCCTCTTCGCCGACACACCCTTCATGGCCGCTCAGCGGCACGCTCCACGGCGCCCCTCAGCGGTACACTCTCCCTTGGCCCAGCGGTACACCAGAAATAATGACAACAATAAAGATAATAAGCTAAAAGAAAACGTAATAAATAAACAAATAATAATAATAAAAAATAATAATGCCAATAACAGCAAACTCAAAGGAAGAGGGAGAAATAATAACAAACAATAATGATAATAACAACAATAAACAATAACAAATTCAAAAGAAAATGAATAAGTAAATAATAATAATAAAGAAATAAATAATAATAATAAGCTTAAAAAAAATAATAATAGTAAATAGATAAATGAACGATAAAAAAATAAATAAATAATAATAACAAACTTAACAAAAAATGACAAGTAAATGAATGATAACAAAACGAACAAAATAATAACAAACCTAATGTTAACCATAATAAATGAATCAATCACAAGAAAAATGAATAAATGGTAATAAAGAACCCACCCAAATATATCTATAAATCTACAAATTAACGAATAATAATGATAAAATTTTAAATAACAATAAAATAATGTAATCCACGTGGCAGCCCCGTCTCTCCCGTGACCCGGTGCCGAAGGAACAACAATGCCGCCCTGGCGGGCTGGGCCTGAGTCTTGGGAATTATCCCGAAATGGCCATGACCCGACCTCGCCTCGGGCTAACATTCCGATTAAACCGGACTCATTTCTCCGACCGGATCCTTTCCGAGCCGCTACTAAAATTGCCGCACGTTCGGCAGACATTTGAACGGATTCCCCTTGATTCCCGCCGCGTTTCTATTACGGACCTGCGTTCGAACATGGAAAGGCCCGCGAGCGACCTGCATAGCCGGGGGCTCCTACCCCGATATGGTTGTGAGCCGGCATTGCTCCGGGCCAATAGCTCATCAATTCCGGATTTGTTCCAACGGGATTCGCTCCCGCTCTTTCATTGAAATTGCCGTAAACTCGGCACACATTTGTACGGGGCTGTTTCCGCCCGCGTCGCACTTTCGATATGGGCCACTGCCCGAACATGAAAAGGTCCGCAAGCGACCGACAGAAATGGAATGGAACAAGATGGCCCTGGCCACCCCCGGACTCCTTCCGTGGGAATATCAATAAGACCTCCATGGGCCATACTTGGACCTCGGGCCCGCCCCGATCATGGTCATCGTCTGGCTCATATCCTCGGTCTATAGCCCACTCCTTTCGAACGCGTTTCGGTTTTGAAATCCAGTCCCGGGACTCTCCCCCGTTGCCCCCGGGCACCGGGAATATTAATGATGCCCACGCAAGCCCTGTTCGGACCACGGGAGGCGCCCCCAATATGGTCCTGACCCGATCTTGCACTGGGCCAATAGGTTCTCCGGTTTCCGGCTACAATAACCGAGATTCAACAGAATGTTTTCAGTGTCTCGGAATAATATACTTGCCGTATCCCAGCATGCATATGCTCCAGGTCCTCCCGCGACGATTACAATATTCTCAAGCTGGACTCCCGTCTGAATATTAAACGGTCTCCCGAACGACCGGCATGTTTTGAACGCCCGCTTCTCCGGGACACAGGGCTCTTCAGCCAATTCAAGGGATACTCCCGCGCCGCCCTTTGGCACCGGAAATATTAATGACGCTCATGTAAGTCTTGTTACGACAGCGGGGGGCCCACCGTAGTATGGTCGTAGCCTGCTCTTGCACCGGGTCAACAGGTTCACCGGTTTTCGACCGCTCTAACCAAGGTTCAACTGAACGTCTTTCGTTCTCCCGAACAATAAACTTGCCGTACCTTGGCATACACACGCTCCGGTCTTCCCGCGACGATCGCGCTTTTCCCGAGACGGACACTCGTCCGAACATTAAATGGTCAGCACATGACCGACATGATCTCAAGTGATTTTCTTCTCGCCCTTGCGTGAGGACTTCGATACCCCCTAATAGACCTTTTATACAATCAATCTCTCGGCCATGAGGCCCTGAATCTCGGCGATTAATCAAGGGTGTTCCCTCGTATGGGGGATGTAAATGACGTCGTGACCTTTACGGCGCGGCGGGTTTTGGTCCTGACACGAACCACACAATCGTCTGACGAAGTCAGATCGAGCGCACCATGGGCTCTTCGGAGCCCGAATAAATTGTCACCTCAGTGACTGGCACGCCCACGCACTTAATAAACCAACCAACGAATAAAAGAAACTGTTAAACAAAAGTGCGTCCATAACTCTGGCACGCCCGGTGGGACCAAACTACCCTTCATCTCTTCGCCGGGATTCAGGGCCTCATGGCCCCCTCTAATAAACGATGTTTGCCTGCTTTGATGAATTGCAGGTGCTGTCTTCGCCAGTCCTATGGGGAGAAAAGCCTGGCTCGGTGCAGCTGCCTTCGTGGCCTCGAGAACGCTGCTTCGAAGCATATGCAGCTTCCAAGAATCATGGGGGCTGTTATAAAAAAAAGGGGGAAGAGAAGATAAGAGAAAGAGAACAGAAGGGAGGGGAAATCAAGCCTCCCGTTTCCCTCAAGAAGAAAGAAGAAAAGAAGAAAGGAAGAAAGGTAGAAAAGAAGAAAAAAAAAGAGAGAAAAGAAAGAAGCAAAAAAAGAAGAGAAAGAATTGGCAATAGAGGGTTGTACGGCCACGTCCGTCGAGACCCGTACTGAACAAAGATTACCACTGTGGGGTTGATGCGGTGGAGCGAACCACTCATCTCCTCCCTAAGGGGGTGAGCGCTCTCCTGCACCCCCACCCTGGTCAATCATACAAAAAAGAAGAGAAGAGACGAAGGGACAAAAAAAAAAGAGAAGAAGAGAAGAGAGAAGAAAAAAAAAGAGAAGAAAAAGAGAAAGAAGAAAAGAAGAAAAGTCTGCCAGCATCGCCGACTAAAAGAGTAAGAAGAAACCCGGCATCCCGCCCGACTCTAGGAGGCTCCGAGTCCGTGATGTAATGACACCGCTCGTTCCTCCTTCCTGCCGTCTCCATCCGGCACAAGACGGCCCCTCGAGTGGCTGTTAAAAGACCCAGCGAGCCACAATCGTAGCTTGGTGAATGGCTGCCCGCTACGGGGAATGCTTTATAGCAATGAGGCCAAGCACGGCCACCACTCCCGAAGAGAACATGCATATACCCCGCCATGGGAGATAAGAAGAAGATATATACCCTGCTACGGGGGCATAAGAGGCAAAAAAAAAGAAAGATATACACCCCATTCCCAGGGGCACATGAAGAGAATCCGCCCCGACTGAGGGGCACAAAGCAAAGGCTACACCCCGGCTTCGGGGCATTTGCAGAAGAATCCGCCATGAACTGGGGACACAAGAAGAAATAGAGTTGCACCCCAGCTTAGGGGCATTCGAAGAAGAGAAATACACCCTGATATGGGGGCACATGAAGCAAAAGACATACCCCGCCATGGGGGCGTAAGAAGAAAAGAATTCACCCCTACTCGGGGGTACATGAAGCGACAAAGAATACACACCGCCTTAGGGGAATTTGAAGAAGAAAAATACACCCCACCGACGGGGGCACAGGAGCCATCAAGAACACACCCCACTTTCGGGGCACAAGAAGCAAACATTCCCCGGCGTGTCAGGGCAGAAGAAGAAGAATCCCCCCCCCCCCCCCCCCCCCCGGGGGGCATAAAAAGCAAAGATACACCCTCATGCCGGGGGCACATGAAGCGAATACACTCCATCCCGGGGCCATGAGAAGCAGAAGGCGCATCCCACCCTGGGGGCATATGAAGCGAAAAGAATACACCCTGGCTTAGGGGAATATGAAGAGAAGTATACCCCGCTCTGGGGCAGAGGAAGCGGGAGAATCACACCCCCGTCTTGGGGGTATTTGAAGAAAAAAATATACCCCGCCTGGGGGCATAGAAGCCATAAAAGAATATGCTCCGGTTTAGGGGCATTTGAAGAAGCTACGTCCCGCCTTGGGAACATAAGAAGAGAAAAATCAACCCCGGCCTAAGGGCATTTGAAGAAGTCACATCCCGCCTCAGGAGCATAAGAAGCAGCAAGAATACACCCTGGCTTAGGGGTATTTGAAGAAGAAATATACCCCGCCTGGGGGCATAGAAGCCGTAAAGAACACGCCTCGGATCAGGGGCATTTGAAGAAGCTACATCCTGCCTTGGGGGTATAAGAAGAAAAGAGTCCACCCCATCTCAGGGGTATTTGAAGAAGAAGCACACCCCGCTATAGGGGCATAGAAGCCATAAAGAATACGCCCCGGCTTAGGGGTATTTGAAGAAGAAGGATACCCAGCCTCGGGGGACATTGCAAGCAGTGATACACCCTGTTAGGACGCACAGGAAGCAAACCACACCCCACTCCTGGGGACACATAAAGAGAGTACACCCCGCCATGGGGGCACATGAAGAGAATCCACCCCGACTCGGGGGACATGAAGCAACAAAGAATACACCTCGCCTTAGGGGAGCATGAAGAAAAAAGCATACACCCCACTTTTGGGGGCACAAGAAGCAAACATTCCCTAGCATGTCGGGGCAAAAGAAGAAGAATTCCCCCCGGGGGCATAAAAATCAAAGATACACCCTCGTGCCGGGGGCACATGAAGAGAATACACTCCATCCCGGGGTCATGAGAAGCAGAAGGCGCATCCCATCCTAGGGGCATATGAAGCGAAAAGAATACACCCTGGCTTAGGGGAATACAAAGAGAAGTATACCCCACTCTGGGGCAGAGGAAGTGGGAGAATCACACCCCCGTCTTGGGGGTATTTGAAGAAGAAGTATACCTCGCCTCGAGGGCCTAGAAGCTATAAAGAACACACCCCGGCTTAGGGGCATTTGAATAAGCTACATCCCGCTTCGGGAGCATAGAAAAGAGAAGAGTACACCCCATCCTAGGGATAATTGAAAAAGAAACATACCCCGCCTGGGGGCATAAAAAGCCATAAAGAATAAGCCCTGGCTTAGGGGCATTTGAAGAAGCCACGTCCCGCCTTGGGGGCATAAGAAGAGAAGTGTACCCCACCTTGGGGCATAAGAAGCAGAAGGATCAACCCCGACTCAGGGGTAACTGAAGAGAATTCCACCCCATCCATGGGGGGGGCACAAGAAGCAAGATACCCCCCGTATTGGGGGCATATGAAGCCAAGAATCACACCCGCGTCTCAGGGGGTATTTGAAGAAGAAACATACCCCGCCAGGGAGGGGCATAGAAGGCCTGAAGAATACGCCCCGGCTTAAGGGCATATGAAGAGAAGCTCACTCCTGCCCAGGGGTATTTAAAGAAGAAACATACCCCGCCAGGGGGGGAGGGCATAGAAGCCATAAAGAACACGTCCCGGCTCAGGGGTATTTGAAGAAGATACATCCCGCCTCGGGTGCATGAAAAGCAAGAACTACACCCCGCATCAAAAGCGGCAATACACTCCACTCTGGGGGCACTAGAAACCGAATACATCCCAGCCTGGGGGCACAAGAAGCAAAAAACACCCCACCTTGGGGGCATAAGAAGCCAAGAACATACCCCGCCATGGGGGGCGCAAGAAGCAGAACATACCCCGCCTTGGGGGCATAGGAAGCCAAGAATCACACCCCCGTCTCGGGAGTATTTAAGGAAGAAGCATACCTCGCCTCGAGGGCCTAGAAGCTATAAAGAGCACGCCCCGACTCAGGGGCATATGAAGAGAAGTCCACCCCGGCCTAGGGGTATTTGAAGAAGAAACATACCCCGCCAGGGGGCATAGAAGCCATAAAGAACACCCCTCGGCTCAGGGGTATTTGAAGAAAATACATCCCGCCTCGGGAGCATAAGAAAGATAAGAATACACCCCGTCTTAGGGATATTTGAAGAAGAAATATACCCCGCCAGGGGGCATAGAAGCCATAAAGAATATGCGTCGGCTCAGGGGCATTTGAAGAAGAAACATACCCCGCCTGGGGGACGCAGAAGCAAAGAGACAGAGTACACCTCTGCCCGGGGGGACTGAAGCAAAGAGGCATACATCCCGACCTGGGAGCACATGAAGAAAGAATATACCCCGACCTAGGGGCGTCAGAAGAAGAAACATACGCCCCGATCCAGGGACATGAGAAGCAAGAGAATACGCCCTGCGAAAAGGGTATGAGAAATATGAAGAATGTACCCCAGCCTAGGGGCACAGAAAGAGATACACTCCGCCCTTGGCGCATAAGAAGCAGAAGCACCTACCCCAACCTGGGGGCACAAAAAATACACTCTGCCCTTGGCACATAAGAAGCAGAAGCATCAACATCAGTGTCTTATGTTCACATAATCCTCCTACATTTCTAATGATATTCTATTCCGAAGTTGTTTATCAAGATTACGTTGTGTATTTTGTGTTGTCAAACTCTGTTGTTCTTCAAATCTGATTCTTTCTTGACGTCTTCGTTATACTTCTCTATCAATATCTGCACCATGTTCTCTTTCAATTTGCATCCAGGTTTCATCTTTTCCTCTTTTATGGTCACGAATGAAATTATACAAGATATATGTAGCAATAACTATATTCGTTTGTACATCGAGATGATATTCCAGTTGTTGACGAAAAATACGAAATCTTTCTTTTAACACCCCGAACATACTTTCAATAACATTCCATAATGAAGCATGTCGCAAATTGAATAACTCTTTTGGGTTATGTGGAGCGGAGTGTTTTGGACCAAATTTCTTCAAATGATATCTTACTCCTCGATATGGTGCTATAAATTGTGGTGTATTTGCATAACCCGCATCAACGAGATAATATTTACATATTCATGAAAATAAATGTCACCACATATATAAACAAATATAATTTGAGTGAAAATATTTATCTTCTGGGACATAAAATCCTGATGTTATAGCACCTTCTAAAATAGTAGCATCAGCAGCAGAACCTTCGTACCTAGCATTCACAAAAAGAAAACGCATATCAAATGAGGATACGGCCATAACATTTTGAGATGTTTGTCCCTTTTGGTTGCGGTAGCGTATTCTATCATCGGCTGTAATCTCAGCTAATATATGTGTTCCATCTATAGCTCCAATACAATCCTACAGTAATATAATTATAAAATTAATATAAATAATACTTAAATTAACATTAATCACTAGAAGCATTTGTGGACACCGAAAATTGCACATCCAAATGTCATGCTCGGCCCAGCATCAACAACGGCGCCGAGTGAAGAAACCCCGGAGAAATCAAGCACAAAGGGCCCCACAGTCCGTGGGCCCCAAAGGAAATCAAACGGGCCGTGACTCGTGCTCGCAACGGGCTCAGAACGGTCCCCGAATACACGCCCCGTGGGGAGCCCTTCAGCGGCACGCCCAGCCCCCAAGGGGCCTCAACGGCACGCCCTGGTGGGGCTCCAGCGGCACGCCCCATGGGGTGTTCAGCGGCACACCCCCTGGGGTGCTCAGCGGCACGCCCTCAGCAGGGGCCTCAGTGGCACGCCCTCAGCAGGCCTTCAGCGGCACGCCCTCAGCAGGCCTTCAGCGGCACGCCCTCAGCAGGCCTTCAGCGACACGCCCTCCACAGGCCTTTAGCGGCACGCCCTCAGCAGGCTTCAGCGGCACGCCCTCAGCAGGCTTCAGCGGCACGCCCTCAGCGGGCTTCAGCGGCACGCCCTCAGCGGGCTTCAGCGGCACGCCCTCAGCGGGCTTCAGCGGCACGCCCTCAGCGGGCTTCAGCGGCACGCCCTCAGCAGGTCTCAGCGGCACGCCCTTTAGGGGCTTCAACGGCACGCCCTTTTGGCTCCCCCACGGCACGTCCCCCACGGCACGCCTTTTCAACTCTCCAGCGGCACAGCGGTGAAGCTTTTCAACGTCAATGCGACGTGAAGCCCATGCCCTATACATCCTTGGCGCGCAGTGGAACCGTCTGAGGTGGCAGCTGATCGTTGGGCCACATAGCCTACCCCACTGACACCCAGGACGGGGCAGGTCAACCGCATCATCACAATCCACTTCCCGCCTTCGACGGCCATGCTCAAAGGCTCCGGCGGCTCGGGGTATAAAAGACCCCCTGTTTTCGACAGAGAGGAGACAGACACACACACACAGACGAACAGAGAAGAGGAGAAGAAGAGAAGAAGAAGAGAAGAAGAGAAGAAGAAGAGGGAGGGGCTCCCCCTGCTGCCCCGTCCACCATTGCCGGAGAAGAGAAGAAGAAGAAGAAGAGAAGAAGAGAGAAGAGAAGAAGAAGAAGAAGAGAAGAAGAGAGGAGTGAGGTCTGGGAGGGGGGGGGGGAGCCCATGCTCCGTTCCCCTTTTCCCCCTTGTATCTTCGTTTCCCTTTCCCCTTCCCTTTGCTTTTGGGTTTCCTGTCTTGCCCGTAGCCTTGGCTCGGACATGTCCGTCGATGTATGTGTAGGGCTTTGGTCCATTGGCTTCCCATGAATGAAAATCACCCTTCTCGGGTCTTTCCTGCCATTTCTGTTGTTTTACTCCCGCCTTCGCGATGCATGTGATGTGTTGTTCTTTTCCCCTTTTCCGTCGGTGTTGTTGGCGCCCCCGTCGCAATGTGACTTCCCCCTCATGCGTTTTGGCCTCACGGGTTCTTCGTTCCCTTCCACGGCCATCTATTGTGCTCACCGAGCTTGAGGAGAGAGGGAGACCATTGTCCTCTCTCCGAACACACAGCCACCAGTGGCCTATCCCAAGCCTTAAACTTCTCTTCTTCTTTCCCTGAACGGCCTGCAAACCTCCCAGCCCATGCACTTAGCCCTTTCAACCCTCCAGCACACCTCTCCGAGCTTTGGCCGGCACACTAGTTTTGGCTCTTAGCGGCACATCTCATGTGCCCTCAGCGGCACACCCCCTTTATGCCTTCGGCGGCACACACCCTTTTGGCCTCCGGCGGCACACACCCCGATCGATCCTTGGCCGGCACACTCCCTCTTGGCCCTTGGCCGGCACACACCTTTCAGGCCCTCAGCGGCACACTTCTTGGCCCTGCCCCGAGCCCTTTCCTTTGCATTTTTCGAGGTTCTATAAAGGTGTTGTTGCCTCCGGGCGCCCACCTCCAGTTGTCGGGTTCCGCCACTCCATGTGGGCGCGTTCCCTTTATCTCCCTTACGCTCGGGTTAAGGGGAGATGCTGCCGAATTTTCGTTAGAAACTATAACACTTTAAAAGACAAAAAAGACAGCAACAAACAAACGAAAAGAACGACGATAAAACACTTCAACCGAGGCAAGAGAACCGTAATCAATATGAAGAGAACCGAATCGAACAACTAAACAACTTGAACATCCGCTCTCACAAGAGAAAGAACGAAAGTTAATCAAGAGAAGAAAATAAGAAACCCAAGCAAACTTAATGAAACCAAGAGAGAAGAGGAAAAGACATAAGAGCGAGAGGGAGAGTGGGCCTTCACCGGTACACCCCTGGCCAGCCCGTCGCCGGCCCGCCTGCCTGGCTGCCTTCCCCGGCACGCTCATTTCCTTCCTTCGCCAGCACACATGGCTAGGCCTTCGCAGGCACGCCTGCCTGGCTGCCTTCCCCGGCACGCTTATTTCCTTCCTTCGCCAGCACACATGGCCAGGCCTTCGCCGGCACGCCTGCCTGGCTGCCTTCCCCGGCACGCTCATTTCCTTCCTTCGCCGGCACGCCTGCCTGGCTGCCTTCCCCGGCACGCTCATTTCCTTCCTTCGCCGGCACGCATGGCCAGGCCTTCGCCGGCACACCTGCCTTGGTGCCTTCCCCGGCGCACCTTGCTTGGCCCTCGCCGGCACACCCATCACGGCCCCTGCGCCTCTTCGCCGACACACCCTTCATGGCCGCTCAGCGGCACGCTCCACGGCGCCCCTCAGCGGTACACTCTCCCTTGGCCCAGCGGTACACCAGAAATAATGACAACAATAAAGATAATAAGATAAAAGAAAACGTAATAAATGAACAAATAATAATAATAAAAAATAATAATGACAATAACAGTAAACTCAAAGGAAGAGGGAGAAATAATAACAAACAATAATGATAATAACAACAATAAACAATAACAAATTCAAAAGAAAATGAATAAGTAAATAAGAATAATAAAGAAATAAATAATAATAATAAGCTTAAAAATAATAATAATAGTAAATAGATAAATGAACGATAAAAAAAATAAATAATAATAACAAACTTAACAAAAAATGACAAGTAAATGAATGATAACAAAACGAACAAAATAATAACAAACCTAATGTTAACCATAATAAACGAATCAATCACAAGAAAAATGAATAAATGGTAATAAAGAACCCACCCAAATATATCTATAAATCTACAAATTAACGAATAATAATGATAAAATTTTAAATAACAATAAAATAATGTAATCCACGTGGCAGCCCCGTCTCTCCCGTGACCCGGTGCCGAAGGAACAACAATGCCGCCCTGGCGGGCTGGGCCTGAGTCTTGGGAATTATCCCGAAATGGCCATGACCCGACCTCGCCTCGGGCTAACATTCCGATTAAACCGGACTCATTTCTCCGACCGGATCCTTTCCGAGCCGCTACTAAAATTGCCGCACGTTCGGCAGACATTTGAACGGATTCCCCTTGATTCCCGCCGCGTTTCTATTACGGACCTGCGTTCGAACATGGAAAGGCCCGCGAGCGACCTGCATAGCCGGGGGCTCCTACCCCGATATGGTTGTGAGCCGGCATTGCTCCGGGCCAATAGCTCATCAATTCTGGATTTGTTCCAACGGGATTCGCTCCCGCTCTTTCATTGAAATTGCCGTAAACTCGGCACACATTTGTACGGGGCTGTTTCCGCCCGCGTCGCACTTTCGATATGGGCCACTGCCCGAACATGAAAAGGTCCGCAAGCGACCGACAGAAATGGAATGGAATAAGATGGCCCTGGCCACCCCCGGACTCCTTCCGTGGGAATATCAATAAGACCTCCATGGGCCATACTTGGACCTCGGGCCCGCCCCGATCATGGTCATCGTCTGGCTCATATCATCGGTCTATAGTCCACTCCTTTCGAACGCGTTTCGGTTTTGAAATCCAGTCCCGGGACTCTCCCCCGTTGCCCCCGGGCACCGGGAATATTAATGATGCCCACCCAAGCCCTGTTCAGACCACGGGAGGCGCCCCCAATATGGTCCTGACCCGATCTTGCACTGGGCCAATAGGTTCTCCGGTTTCCGGCTACAATAACCGAGATTCAACCGAATGTTTTCAGTGTCTCGGAATAATATACTTGCCGTATCCCAGCATGCATATGCTCCAGGTCCTCCCGCGACGATTACAATATTCTCAAGCTGGACTCCCGTCCGAATATTAAACGGTCTCCCGAACGACCGGCATGTTTTGAACGCCCGCTTCTCCAGGACACAGGGCTCTTCAGCCAATTCAAGGGATACTCCCGCGCCGCCCTTTGGCACCGGAAATATTAATGACGCTCATGTAAGTCTTGTTACGACCGCGGGGGGCCCACCGTAGTATGGTCGCAGCCTGCTCTTGCACCGGGCCAACAGGTTCACCGGTTTCCGACCTCTCTAACCAAGGTTCAACCGAACGTCTTTCGTTCTCCCGAACAATAAACTTGCCGTACCTTGGCATACACACGCTCCGGTCTTCCCGCGACGATCGCGCTTTTCCCGAGACGGACACTCGTCCGAACATTAAATGGTCAGCACATGACCGACATGATCTCAAGTGGTTTTCTTCTCGCCCTTGCGCGAGGACTTCGATACCCCCTAATAGACCTTTTATACAATCAATCTCTCGGCCATGAGGCCCTGAATCTCGGCGATTAATCAAGGGTGTTCCCTCGTATGGGGGATGTAAATGACGTCGTGACCTTTACGGCGCGGCGGGTTTTGGTCCTGACACGAACCACACAATCGTCTGACGAAGTCAGATCGAGCGCACCATGGGCTCTTCGGAGCCCGAATAAATTGTCACCTCGGTGACTGGCACGCCCACGCACTTAATAAACCAACCAACGAATAAAAGAAACTGTTAAACAAAAGTGCGTCCACAACTCTGGCACGTCCGGTGGGACCAAACTACCCTTCATCTCTTCGCCGGGATTCAGGGCCTCATGGCCCCCTCTAATAAACGATGTTTGCCTGCTTTGATGAATTGCAGGTGCTGTCTTCGCCAGTCCTATGGGGAGAAAAGCCTGGCTCGGTGCAGCTGCCTTCGTGGCCTCGAGAACGCTGCTTCGAAGCATATGCAGCTTCCAAGAATCATGGGGGCTGTTATAAAAAAAAGGGGGAAGAGAAGATAAGAGAAAGAGAACAGAAGGGAGGGGAAATCAAGCCTCCCGTTTCCCTCAAGAAGAAAGAGAAGAAAAGAAGAAAAGAAGAAAGGAAGAAAGGTAGAAAAGAAGAAAAAAAAAGAGAGAAAAGAAAGAAGCAAAAAAAGAAGAGAAAGAATTGGCAATAGAGGGTTGTACGGCCACGTCCGTCGAGACCCGTACTGAACAAAGATTACCACTGTGGGGTTGATGCGGTGGAGCGAACCACTCATCCCCTCCCTGAGGGGGTGAGCGCTCTTCTGCACCCCCACCCTGGTCAATCATACAAAAAAGAAGAGAAGAGACGAAGGGACAAAAAAAAAAGAGAAGAAGAGAAGAGAGAAGAAAAAAAAGAGAAGAAAAAGAGAAAGAAGAAAAGAAGAAAAGTCTGCCAGCATCGCCGACTAAAAGAGTAAGAAGAAACCCGGCATCCCGCCCGACTCTAGGAGGCTCCGAGTCCGTGATGTAATGACACCGCTCGTTCCTCCTTCCTGCCCTCTCCATCCGGCACAAGACGGCCCCTCGAGTGGCTGTTAAAAGACCCAGCGAGCCACAATCGTAGCTTGGTGAATGGCTGCCCGCTACGGGGAATGCTTTATAGCAATGAGGCCAAGCACGGCCACCACTCCCGAAGAGAACATGCATATACCCCGCCATGGGAGATAAGAAGAAGATATATACCCTGCTACGGGGGCATAAGAGGCAAAAAAAAAGAAAGATATACACCCCATTCCCAGGGGCACATGAAGAGAATCCGCCCCGACTGAGGGGCACAAAGCAAAGGCTACACCCCGGCTTCGGGGCATTTGCAGAAGAATCCGCCCTGACCTGGGGACATAAGAAGAAATAGAGTTGCACCCCAGCTTAGGGGCATTCGAAGAAGAGAAATACACCCCGATATGGGGGCACATGAAGCAAAAGACATACCCCGCCATGGGGGCGTAAGAAGAAAAGAATTCACCCCTACTCGGGGGTACATGAAGCGACAAAGAATACACACCGCCTTAGGGGAATTTGAAGAAGAAAAATACACCCCACCGACGGGGGCACAGGAGCCATCAAGAACACACCCCACTTTCGGGGCACAAGAAGCAAACATTCCCCGGCGTGTCAGGGCAGAAGAAGAAGAATCCCCCCCCCCCTGGGGGGGGGCATAAAAAGCAAAGATACACCCTCATGCCGGGGGCACATGAAGCGAATACACTCCATCCCGGGGCCATGAGAAGCAGAAGGCGCATCCCACCTTGGGGGCATATGAAGCGAAAAGAATACACCCTGGCTTAGGGGAATATGAAGAGAAGTATACCCCGCTCTGGGGCAGAGGAAGCGGGAGAATCACACCCCCGTCTTGGGGGTATTTGAAGAAAAAAATATACCCCGCCTGGGGGCATAGAAGCCATAAAAGAATATGCTCCGGTTTAGGGGCATTTGAAGAAGCTACGTCCCGCCTTGGGAACATAAGAAGAGAAGAATCAACTCCGGCCTAAGGGCATTTGAAGAAGTCACATCCCGCCTCAGGAGCATAAGAAGCAGCAAGAATACACCCCGGCTTAGGGGTATTTGAAGAAGAAATATACCCCGCCTGGGGGCATAGAAGCCGTAAAGAACACGCCTCGGATCAGGGGCATTTGAAGAAGCTACATCCTGCCTTGGGGGTATAGGAAGAAAAGAGTCCACCCCATCTCAGGGGTATTTGAAGAAGAAGCACACCCCGCTATAGGGGCATAGAAGCCATAAAGAATACGTCCCGGCTTAGGGGTATTTGAAGAAGAAGGATACCCCGCCTTGGGGGACATTGCAAGCAGCGATACACCCTGCTAGGACGCACAGGAAGCAAACCACACCCCACTCCTGGGGACACATAAAGAGAGTACACCCCGCCATGGGGGCACATGAAGAGAATCCACCCCGACTCGGGGGACATGAAGCAACAAAGAATACACCTCGCCTTAGGGGAGCCTGAAGAAAAAAGCATACACCCCACTTTTGGGGGCACAAGAAGCAAACATTCCCTAGCATGTCGGGGCAAAAGAAGAAGAATTCCCCCCGGGGGCATAAAAATCAAAGATACACCCTCGTGCCGGGGGCACATGAAGAGAATACACTCCATCCCGGGGTCATGAGAAGCAGAAGGCGCATCCCACCCTAGGGGCATATGAAGCGAAAAGAATACACCCTGGCTTAGGGGAATACAAAGAGAAGTATACCCCACTCTGGGGCAGAGGAAGTGGGAGAATCACACCCCCGTCTTGGGGGTATTTGAAGAAGAAGTATACCTCGCCTCGAGGGCCTATAAGCTATAAAGAACACACCCCGGCTTAGGGGCATTTGAAGAAGCTACATCCCGCTTCGGGAGCATATAAAAGAGAAGAGTACACCCCATCCTAGGGATAATTGAAAAAGAAACATATCCCGTCTGGGGGCATAAAAAGCCATAAAGAATAAGCCCTGGCTTAGGGGCATTTGAAGAAGCCACGTCCCGCCTTGGGGGCATAAGAAGAGAAGTGTACCCCACCTTGGGGCATAAGAAGCAGAAGGATCAACCCCGACTCAGGGGTAACTGAAGAGAATTCCACCCCATCCATGGGGGGGGCACAAGAAGCAAGATACCCCCCGTATTGGGGGCATATGAAGCCAAGAATCACACCCGCGTCTCAGGGGGTATTTGAAGAAGAAACATACCCCGCCAGGGAGGGGCATAGAAGGCCTGAAGAATACGCCCCGGCTTAAGGGCATATGAAGAGAAGCCCACTCCAGCCCAGGGGTATTTGAAGAAGAAACATACCCCGCCAGGGGGGGGAGGGCATAGAAGCCATAAAGAACACGCCCCGGCTCAGGGGTATTTGAAGAAGATACATCCCGCCTCGGGTGCATGAAAAGCAAGAACTACACCCCGCATCAAAAGCGGCAATACACTCCACTCTGGGGGCACTAGAAACCGAATACATCCCAGCCTGGGGGCACAAGAAGCAAAAAACACCCCACCTTGGGGGCATAAGAAGCCAAGAACATACCCCGCCATGGGGGGCGCAAGAAGCAGAACATACCCCACCTTGGGGGCATAGGAAGCCAAGAATCACACCCCCGTCTCGGGAGTATTTAAAGAAGAAGCATACCTCGCCTCGAGGGCCTAGAAGCTATAAAGAGCACGCCCCGACTCAGGGGCATATGAAGAGAAGTCCACCCCGGCCTAGGGGTTGTTGACACCCGTTTTATACCCATAAGTCGGGTCATCTCCTTATTCATTTAATATGATGCTCCGAGTTGTTCGCTCTTTATCGAGTCTCTTGATCAGTTGGAGCTTGTCTCTTGGGTCTTTTTCCTGGATTAAGAATTGGCTCCCGGTGGCATTTCGTTGGACAAAACTTAGCAAAGCCCTTCTCTTATATTTTTGAATCTCAATGTTAATAACGGTCCCAGTTAGACGCGTTACTTCCTTCTGACGGATGGGTCCTGGACCGTTACTCTTTGAAGAGTCCTAAGGCTTAAGGCCACGTGTTCAGTGCTTATCCTGTTGATTTCGTGTTGATAATAACGGTCTGTCGTGCAGCCGTTGTTTCCTTATGACGCCCTATGCCTTGGCCGTCACTTCCTTGAAGAGTCCAGCTTGTTAGATCTTCCTTCCGTTGATCTTATCCTTTGGGATAAGGTTGAAAGTAACGGATGATCCTTGGTGCGTTATTTCCAAATAGCGGTCTATCGTGCAGCCGTTACTTCTTTCCGAGAGTCCTGGCAGTTCAGGCCTTTTCTCTGCTACTCCGTAATTAAGATAAGAACTTGGATTGACCTTATCTCTTTCAAATCCGATCCTCAGGACTTCCCGTTTGTTTCTTTGGACTCTTGGTGATATTATCCTCAAGGATTTGCTAAGACTTATCCCTTTTTCGTGCTGAATTATCCTCTGCTCGACCTACGAGTTTTGAGGGTCTATAAATAGAACCCTTGAATTCATGGCCAAAAGAGGAGGAGATTTTTATTCACGACGAAGTGCTGCCGAACTCAGGAGCCATCTTCATCCAGGAGGAGCTGCTTCCCACGTCCATCCATCTTCCAGTCAAGGGAGTACTTTTGTTTTGGTTCTTCAAGTTCATCTTTGCATACTTGAGTTCTTCCTTGGTTTTCTCAAACAAAGCATTGTCCCTCCTCCTCCTCCACGTTTTTCACTGTCTTTAAGCATACAAACATCCTCCCAACTTTTAAAAACGCCCAGAGGGGTTAAAAAACCAAAACTCCCCGGTAATTCCCTCTCCTTTTGATGTTCTTGAGTTCTTTAAGAATTGATGCTATGCTTGCGAAGAGGGCTGATTGAGGTTGTCTTGTCTTGTCTTTTTACTTCTTTGGCAGGTTTACAGGTTCATTAGCACGAGGCCCAAGTCTTCTGGCCGGCTGGAAGAGTTGGAGTTAAAAGAATTCAGGCTTTACTACTGCAGGTTATCTGACGGTCTGGTGAAGGCGCGTCACTCTCTTCTGGCGGTCTAGGCTGAGACCGTTAATTCCAAGCGACGCACGGGTCTCTGGCCGTTACTCCCAAGCTGATCTGCAGGCTTTCCTTGGTTTTCTCTCCCGTGGGCGGGTGCTTCATCCACCTATTTCCAAGGTATATTCGAGTCTTTGACTTATGTTTACTTTGGTGACGATCACATCTTTCCTTGGTACTGGGCAATAGCTATTTTCTTCATCAACATCTTTATTTCCTTACTTGTTCCACCCCTAGCGGTGTGTTTTTATTTACTCCTTGCTCCACGCCCCGGTGTGTGTTTTTCCTTTTCCTTAGCGTAATTTGATTGAGATAGCATGCCCATGCTAGAGCTAGCTATGATTGCCTAGGTTCATGTTCACATGTTCATAGGTTGAGCAGATCTTTGATTGCTTGTTTGTCATCTTGCCATGTTACTTTGCAAACCTCAAAAGTAAGATCAAAGATAGGCAAATAAATATCAACAGATAATTTTTTGGCGATCACGGTGGGACAGCTTGTGCCAATAGTGCTTTTGATTCTTGTTTAAACCTGCCATCATCTGCTTGTTCAGTCCTCTTTTGTTTCTTTCGTTTCATTGATCATCCTGGTTTTCTGAGTCGTCTGACGGTCCTGTGTCCCCGCGTCACAGCCTTTTGACGCAGGGGCAGTAGACCGCCGCTTTCGTCCTGCTGTGTGAGCTTTACGGGCTTTCCGGTTACTTCTGTTAGTTTTTGGTTCCCTGGCTCATCTGACGGTCTCATCTCCCTGCGTTATATATTATCCGGCGGTCTGGCCTTCGACCGTTATCTGTCTTTGACGCAGGGGCCTTCGACCGTTACTCTCCTGGCAGGTACGCATCCGAGGTGCATTTATTTCCGCAGTTTGTGCTGTGATTTGTTTGCTTGGGTGACACTTGATCCTCCTCTTACTTTGCTCATATTTGCATATTATGGTGTGCGCTATTGATTGCTAGATTGTTAGGTTAGACTTTGCATGCACTCCGGTGCACATAGGGTCATTCATCTCTTCATACATTAGACTGCATTTTCCTACCTTGTTGTGAGGACCTCTCGTCTCCATATTCCTTGGGGCCGACTAGGAAATCACAGCAGGGACCTCCATAAGTCCCCGCGAGCCGTGGATTCCCACACGGACGCCGGGCTGGTTGTACCTTTCCCACCCCGTGTCTAGGGTTGCATAAGTGATTGAGTGGTTACACTTAGAGTCAAACCAAGTCCGATATATCCATCTCCTACTAGGGACCTATTGTTGAGGGCACATATCAATCAATTCACTAAAGTCCCAAAGGAGAAATCATAAGAAACTTGTCGCATCATTCTAAACAACTTGCTTGACTTTTTGAGTGTCTTCATCCTTTATCACCTGCATCTTGTTAGAATCACCTAAGTTTGATTGCTTATTGTGTGTTTTGTGTTGTTTGTTTTTACATTTTGTCAAGGTTGTCCGTTGCATGTGGAGTTGCTTTCGTCCGTTTGAATCGTCTTCTCCAGTCGCTTCTTCCTTCACCTTCTATTCCAATCCCCTCTTCGAATCCACCATGGCATCCTTCAATCCTCCGCGCTCCCAAGAGGACTCTCTTCCTCAAGGGCTCCTTGAAAACCCCCCTAGGGTTGTTACTTTTCCTTCTGGAGAAGGGACCGCCCCTCTCCCGTCCTCCACATCTGTGGGAGGTAGTCAAGGTACCCCCTCTCTTTCTACTCCTTCCGCGGGCTCCGTCCTTCACATGATGGCCCAATTGGACCCGACCCAACTTCAAGTCCTATATCAAGCTATGCAAGGGTCCAACGCTCCTCCCTCCGCCGCCATTCAAGGTCAATCTAATCCTTCCATTATCGGGCCGTCCGTTCAGCCCAATCCGATTGACCTCACTCCGGTCCAACCTCGGACCATCACTTTTGCCGGCATGGAGATGGGCCAATCTTCCAATTCAGCCCATCAGTCTTTTGATAAAGGGAAATCGCCTATCCCTTCTTTTGTCCAGGTGGATCATCACAATTCCGGTTCGGTGGCTTCCCAGCTTTTCATGAACCCCTATGATTTCTTACACCCTCAGCTAGGGGCAGCCCAAGCTCACTCCCATCCGGGTATACCTCAGACCCAATATCCTTCCTACGGGCCCCCTGTCTCCACTGTCTACGGGCCTCCCCCGTCTGCTACAATCATTCCATCCGCTCCTCAGATTCAATCGGCTTCCTTCACTACCCCTGCTCCCTCTCAAGAGATGGACTTGCTTAACAAGTGGGCCGCCATGCAGCAACAACTTGACTTCCTCCAGAAAAGGGTTGGCCCACAATCCTTGGCTGACATTCCTATTCCGAGCTTCCAAAACATTCGGTTCCCTCCGCAATCAGAGCTCCCTAACTATCGCAAGTATGATGGGAACAACAATCCCTTTATCCATGTGAGGGATTTTCTATATGAATCGGCGCAGTTCCAGTATGATGATCGCCTCATGGCGTACTTGTTCCGCCGGTCCCTAGATGGGGTTGCTCTGGAATGGTTTTATTCTCTGCCATTGGAAGAGGCCGAGAGTTTCAAGGTAGTTAAGGATAAATTCATTTAGCGGTTTCAAGACAGGGTTGGACCAGAATATTCATTTACAGATCTAGTAGCAGAAAAGATGAAGCCGGAGGAAGAATTCGCCACCTATGCAGACAGGTGGAGGCAGATGGCCGCCAGAGTGCCTGGCCATATTCCGGAGGAAGAGAAGGTCAAACTGCTAATCTCCAATGCCACCCCGACCTTCCGCAACATCCTGGCAATGAATGACATAGCCAACATGCATCAACTCTACAGCCGGGCGAGCTTCATACAGACTCAATTCAAGGACTCCCCTATCCACTCTCTGTTCGAAAACCAAAAGCCCAAGTACCACAAGAAACCACAAGGGCCGGTTACTGAGGGGGTCCAAACAAATGAGCAAGTACAAGCCGTTGCTTTTCCATATCAGGCCGCACCTTTCCGCTATAATCAAAACCCCCGCAATCCACAAAACTCCACTCCGCACAACTTCCAGGCCACTCCGCAAAACACTCCCCCCGCCTTCACCATTCCACAAAACGCCTTCACCACACCACAACAACCACCACCACCATCACAATACCATAACGTCCCTCCACCCAGCGGCTACAGCAATAACAATCCAAATAGCAAGCGCCCGGCTCCCAGGAGAGCCCAGTATCATCCATTGCCCGAGACACTTACAGATATTTTCTCGGCACTTATGTCAGTAAATGCAATCCAACTTCCTCTGGAACGACCTGTTTGGAACCCGGCGGTTGATCAGACCAAATATTGCATGTTCCATAGGCAGCCAGGCCATACCATAGAAGGATGTTATCAGTTCCGAGATCTGGTATATGATCTTCATGAAGGGCAGAGAATCGACTGGGCCGAAATGCATAGGGCCATTGTGGAGATTAAAGAGAAAAGGAGGCAGCCGCAGGGGCAGCAAGTACAGCAGCATCAAGCACTACAGCCGCAGCAGCCGCCACAACAATAGCAACCACAGCAAGTGCAAGACCTAGGCATCCATCAAAACCCGATGCCGAGTCATCCGCCCGCTCCTCAGCAGCAGCCGCCGGCACCAGCACAAGTTAACATGGTTCAACCACCGGCTCCCAATGCCGGGTGGTCTTTTGATGATGATGGCGCCGCACCGCAAGTAATGGCCTTCCACCACAACCTCCGCAACACTTCCTTCATCCTCCCTATGCAACCAACACCTTCTCCGCTCATCCTACCATCCACGCCCGCTCCAGCAAACCCTCTACCGCTCTCCATCCCATCATACCCTCCAACATTTACCCCCCACGCCATCATCTCGCCATCCCCTAATCCTTCGCCCGTTCTCAAACACCCACTAGCCTTCCCTCCACCTACATCGACATTCATCACCACCTTGCCTTCCACCAATCCCTCACCTATCATCCACTCACCCCCCATTAACCTCACCAACCCTACACTCCACCAAAACACCTCCCCCGCACAGCCTATCCCACTCATCCACCCTGCGGCGCCCATCATACTATCTTCAGATGCTGCGGCAAGTTGTGCCTTGAGGAGCGGGAAGATGTTCCATCGGAGTTACGTTACTGCTTCCAATCCCCAGTCCACCCAGCCAACGGCTGAGCAAGAAGAAGCTGAACCCCTGCCGGGTACTCAATATGACTTACTACATCATCTAGATAGAGTACCCGCTAAGATATCCGTGCTGGAATTGATCAAAAGGTCCACCCTTCATCAGGATGCACTGAGGGATTTCTTGCAGAAGGTAATGGTTAGCGAAGACATGGCAGTCGACAGTTTACCAACGGCATTGGCAACTATTTCCAAAGGGCCGGCAATTACATTCTCAGAAACCGAGCTTGCACCTCCAAGGGCTCGGCAAAAGCCGCTCTGCATAACAATTACCCTGAACAAAGTCGACATTGAAGCAGCATTGGTTGACACCGGGGCCTCAATTAATGTTTGCCCACTTAGTACCCTCCGAGCATGCAACATATCCGAAGAGTTACTACAGCCTACCCCCACTACTATAGCAGCATATGACAACTCAAGGCGAGCATGTCACGGGGTGATCACCATTCAGGCGGAGCTCGGTCCCCTTACTATGGCAGTGGAATTTTATGTTCTCGACATCGACCCTATGTTCAAAGCTATCTTGGGTCGTCCCTGGATTGACACGCTCGGCGCCGTACCCTCCACCGCACATCAGTGCGTCAAATTTCCCTTTCAAGGGAGGGTCGTCAAAGTTAAAAGCTTGGCCACGGTACAGACAGTCAAGGCCCTCTCAGATCAGGTTCTTCCCACACTCTGGCCGAGTAGTCGGCCCGTCATATCAGTGCTTGATTTGAACTTTCCTTGGGTTTACACATCCCCTAAACCCATCACTACCCCGGTCAACGTCAAAGTGAAGCCGCAGATTCGAGATTCGAAAGGGTGGAATATCATACTAAAACTAGGCTATCAACCGGGGAGAGGCCTCGGGGCGCAATTGCAAGGAATGACTAAGCCCGCCTCATCACACAAAAGAAGAAAAGAAAAGAAAGAATGCACATGAGGCGAACATGGTCCTTGCACCTGCCTCTCTACAAGAGAAGAATAGAAGAAAAAAAGTGGCACGAGGCAGACGCGGTCTTCGCACCCGCCTCCCTACACAAAAGAAGAAGAGAAGAAAAGAAAGAAATGATCACGAGGTAAACATGGTCCTTGCACCTACCTCTCCATAAAAGAAGAAGAGAAGAAGAGAAAGAAGAGTCGCGAGGCAGACGCGGTCTTTGCACCCGCCTCTCCACATAAAAGAAGAAGAGAAGAAGAGAAAGGGCTGTCAGGAGGCGAACACGGTCTTTGCACCTGCCTCTCCATAAAAGAGGAAGAGAAGAAGAAAAAAAAAGAGAACAGTCACGAGGCGAACATGGTCCTTGCACCTGCCTCTCCATAAAAGAAGAAGAGAAAGAACAGTCACGAGGCGAACATGGTCTCTGCACCTGCCTCCCCATAAAAGAAGAATAGAAGAGAAGAAAGAGACATGAGGCGAACATGGTCCCTGCACCCGCCTCTCTACACAAAAGAAGAAGAGAAGAATAGAAGAGAAGAAAGAGACATGAGGCGAACATGGTCCCTGCACCCGCCTCTCTACACAAAAGAGGAAGAGAAAAAAAAAAGAGAGAACAGTCACGAGGCGAACGTGGTCCTTGCGCCTGCCTCTCCATAAAAAAAAGGGGGGAAGAGAAGAAAAAGAGACATGAGGCGAACATGGTCTTCGTACCTACCCCCCTACAAAAGAAGAAGAGAAGAAGAGAAAGAAGGGTCACGAGGTAAACTTTTACCTCCGACCTTCCGCCGACGGGGCGTTAAACCGACTAGATCTTCCGCCGACGGGGCGTTAAACCGACTAGATCTTCCGCCGACGGGGCGTTAAACCGACTAGACCTTCCGCCGACGGGGCGTTAAACCGACTAGATCTTCCGCCGACGGGGCGTTAAACCGACTAGACCTTCCGCCAGCGGGGCGTTAAACCGACTAGATCTTCCGCCGACGGGGCGTTAAACCGACTAGACCCTTCCGCCGACGGGGCGTTAAACCGACTAGACCTTCCGCCGACGGGGCGTTAAACCGACCAACGTTCAGCCATCGGGGCTTCAAGCCGACAGCTACCCCTTCGTCGGCCTCCGGGTCGACAGCTATCTAATTATCGGCTCCTAGCCGACAGCTATCTCATCATCGGTTTTTAGCCGACAGCTACCTCATCATCGGCTCCTTGCCGACAGCTATCTCATCATCGGCTCCTAGCCGACAGCTATCTCATCATTGGCACCCCAGCCGACAGCTTCCCAGTCAAAAAAATTGACCTCTCACCTTGGTTCGGATCCTTCCCCGGCCAGGGAGCAAAAAAAAATAAACCTTCCACTTTGGTTCGGATCCCTCCCCGGCTAGAGAATAAAAGAGACCCTTCTCTTCGACTCTCACGTCCTGCTGCCCGACGCCCCTCGGCTCTTATAGCCTGCTTCCCCCATCGGCCTGCACGGCCCGCTTCCCAATTTTGGCTCTTATAGCCTGCTTCCTGACTTCGGCTCTTTACAGCCTGCTTCCCAACTTCGGCACTTTGCAGCCCGCTTCCCAGCTTCGGCTCGTAGCCCGCTTCCCCAATTCTGGCCTTCGTACCCTGCTTATCTTTGGCCTTCGTGGCCTGCTTCCCAATTCTGGCCCTCGTAGCCTGCTTATCTCTGGCTCTCGTAGCATGCTTCCCTTCGGCTTTTATAGTCTGCTTCCCAACTTTGGCTCTTGCAGCTTGCTTCCCTTTGCCTTTATGGCCTACTTCCCAATGTTGGCTCTTGTAGCCTGCTTCCCCAACCTTTGGCCCTTGTAGCCCTCTCCCAGTGTCTCCCGGCTTCTATAGCCCGCTTCCCTAATACCCTTTCAGCCGTTCGTGGTCTGCTTCTCTAATATATTTACTACCACTACACTTATACGTAACAACAATATTTTCTTATAAAACAAAAAAAAAAACAAAAAACAAATAAACAAAAAAAAACAAACAACAACAACACCCAAAAGAAAAAACAAACAAACAAACAAACAAACAAACAAAACAACAAAAAATGGGAAGAAAACAAAAAAACAAAACAAAAAAAGAGAATGCATGATTGCCCTGCTTGCATGGCTGCTTAATATAGAATAATACACTTCCTTGAAATTTTCTAGGACCGTGTTTCCTTGCTATAATAATAATATCGCCCCGATTCCAGATGCACGGATGTCATGGCGTACGCTCGAAGGGAACCCAATTATGGCGAGTGCACACGTCAAGGGGAAGAGTCATGGCTGAATCGCTAAGCCCAACTCACAAAATAAACCTGAGGCAACGCTCCCACACTTAGCACTTAATGTGTTCAATAGCCTTCGACTATAGGGATTGCCCGAATTTCTTCTTAGCACTCTACGGATGCTTGAATTCCTGCACTCGCGTGAAAGGTAATCGTGAGGAAAAAGCTGCCTACCCCCACTGTAACGAAAAAAAAAGAGAGAAAAAAAAAAGGAGAGACACGTGGATCCGAGTAGCCGGGAATCCCCATTGAGACACATGAGGAGACTCGCGCGAAATGGTGGAGCGAATTATAATAAGGATGAAACATATTAGCCGAGAATCCACATTGAGACACATGAGGAGACTCACGCCGAACGGTAGAATCCGTAATAGAATTATAATAAGGATGAATCCTAGTAGCCGGGAATCCCCATTGAGACACATGAGGAGACTCGCGCCGAACGGTGAAATCCGCTACCAAAATAAATAGACGGGGGCTGTGTGAAGCTACCAAAAGTCGAAAGCCTGGAACTAATGTGAAGGCGCTAGAGTGATCCTCAAGTGTCACCAGGAAAACCTGCATATCCCTATGGTTAGGGCCCTTTGCTCACACATTCGCACTGCCACGCCACAGAGAATTACCTCGGGTGAAATGCGTGAATTTAGGCTATGCATGCAAGACATGCGATATCCTCTTGACGGGTGCACCACCCCTCAATTGTGCCTCGCGGCCCGCACCGCATCTACGAATTACGGGCGATGTCCCTATCCTATCCCCGATAGGGGGAGCTGCCTTACTTATATCTATGTTATGTCTGCTAATGAGTGCTTGCATGCTTTAAAAATATATATATAATAAATAAATAAATAATAAAAAATAAAAAATAAATAAAAATGAAATGAAATGATAAATAAATAATAAAAATGCGTGTATACAATAGACTCAATTTCGGCCATCGAAGCCTACGTTCCCGGCTATGGCTCGTAGAGCCCAATCTTGGCCCCCATGGCCTACCTCTTGCCCTCGCGGTTCGTTAATCTCCCAACTTCGGCTCCCGCAGCCCGCTTCCAGCCATGGCCATTTTGGTCTCTCTCTCTCATCGGCCCCTGAGCCGACAGCTTTTCAAACATCGGCTCCTAGCCGACAGCTTTCCAATTATTGGCTCTCATGCCAACAGCTCTCAATCATCGGCCCCTGAGCCGACAGCTTTTCAAACATCGGCTCCTAGCCGACAGCTTTTCAATTATTGGCTCCCATGCCAACAGCTTTCAATCATCGGCCCCTGAGCCGACAGCTTCAGTCATCGACCTTCGGGGCGACAGCTTTTCAATTATTGGCTCCCATGCCAACAGCTTTCTAATTATTGGCTCCCACGCCAACAGCTTTTCAATCATCGACCTTCGGGTCGACAACTTTTCAATTATTGGCTCCCATGCCAACAGCTTTCAATCATCGGCCCCTGAGCCGACAGCTTTCAGACATCGACCTTCGGGTCGACAGCTTTCACTTGTTGGCTCCCACGCCAACAGCTTTCAATCATCGGCCGCCACGCCGACAGCTCTTATATCATTGGCATCCACGCCAACAGCCACCCGGAGTTGTTCAAAAAAAAGAGAAAAAAAGAGAAGAAAAAAAAGAGAAAAAAAGAAGAGAGACAAAACAACAACAAAAGAACAAAAAAAGAGAGATGACAAAAGGAGAAGAGAAGGAAAAGAAGAGAAGAAGAGAAGAGAGAGAAGAAAAGAAAGAGAAAGAGACCAAGAGAACAACAGACCAGGCCAGCTCCCGACACCCTGTCGGCACTGGCGAAGAGACAAAGAGACAACAGACCAGGCCAGCTCCCGACACCCTATCGGCACTGGCGAAGAGACCAAGAGAACAACAGACCAGGCCAGCTCCCGACACCCTGTCGGCACTGGCGAAGAGACAAAGAGATAACAGACCAGGCCAGCTCCCGACACCCTATCGGCACTGGCGAAGAGACCAAGAGAACAACAGACCAGGCCAGCTCCTGACACCCTGTCGGCACTGGCGGAGAGACAAAGAGACAACAGACCAGGCCAGCTCCCGACACCCTGTCGACACTGGCGAAGAGACCAAGAGAACAACAGACCAGGCCAGCTCCCGACACCCTGTCGGCACTGGCGAAGAGACAAAGAGAACAACAGACCAGGCCAGCTCCCGACACCCTGTCGGCACTGGCGAAGAGACCAAGAGAACAACAGACCAGGCCAGCTCCCGACACCCTGTCGGCACTGGCGAAGAGACAAAGAGACAACAGACCAAGCCAGCTCCCGACACCCTGTCGGCACAGGCGAAGAGACCAAGAGAACAACAGACCAGGCCAGCTCCCGACACCCTGTCGGCACTGGCAAAGAGACAAAGAGACAACAGACCGGGCCAGCTCCCGACACCCTGTCGGCACTGGCGAAGAGACCAGGAGAACAACAGACCAGGCCAGCTCCCAACACCCTGTCGGCACTGGCGAAGAGACAAAGAGACAACAAAGCATGCCAGTTCCCGACATCCTGTCGGCACTGGCGAAGAGACCAAGAGATCAACAAACCAGGTCAGCGCCCGGCATCCTGTCGGCACTGGCGAAGAGACCAAGAGATCAACAAACCAGGCCAGCTCCCGACTCCTGTCGGCACTGGCGAAGAGACCAAGAGACTAAGAAACAACAAAGTAGGTCAGTTCCCGGCGTCCTGTCGGCACTGGCGAAGAGACCAAGAGACCAAGAGACTAAGAGACAACAAACCAGGTCAGTTCCCGACGCACCGTCGGCACTAACAAAGAGACCAACACACTGCTTCAGTTCCTGACGCCACGTCGGCACTGATGAAGAGACAAAGAGACCAACATGCTACTTCAGCTCCCGACGCTCCGTCGGCACTAACAAAGAGACCAACAAACAACAAACCAGGTCGGCTCTCGGCACCCCCGCCGACATCGACAAAGAGAGAAGGGACGAAGACACCCACGTGCACCGCCCGGCTCATCCTTCGCCTGCGCTACCCTTGGGTGGGGGGCATTTGTGGACACCGAAAATTGCACATCCAAATGTCATGCTCGGCCCAGCATCAACAACGGCGCCGAGTGAAGAAACCCCAGAGAAATCAAGCACAAAGGGCCCCACAGTCCATGGGCCCCAAAGGAAATCAAACGGGCCGTTACTCGTGCTCGCAACGGGCTCAGAACGGTCCCCGAATACACGCCCCGTGGGGAGCCCTTCAGCGGCACGCCCAGCCCCCAAGGGGCCTCAACGGCACGCCCTGGTGGGGCTCCAGCGGCACGCCCCATGGGGTGTTCAGCTGCACACCCCCTGGGGTGCTCAGCGGCACGCCCTCAGCAGGGGCCTCAGCGGCACGCCCTCAGCAGGCCTTCAGCGGCACGCCCTCAGCAGGCCTTCAGCGGCACGCCCTCAGCAGGCTTCAGCGGCACGCCCTCAGCGGGCTTCAGCGGCACGCCCTCAGCAGGTCTCAGCGGCACGCCGTTTGGGCTCCCCCACGGCACGCCTTTTCAACTCTCCAGCGGCACAGCGGTGAAGCTTTTCAACGTCAATGCGACGTGAAGCCCATGCCCTATACATCCTTGGCGCGCAGTGGAACCGTCTGAGGTGGCAGCTGATCGTTGGGCCACATAGCCTACCCCACTGACACCCAGGACGGGGTAGGTCAACCGCATCATCACAATCCACTTCCCGCCTTCGACGGCCGTGCTCAAAGGCTCCGGCGGCTCAGGGTATAAAAGACCCCCTGTTTTCGATAGAGAGGAGACAGACACACACACACAGACGAACAGAGAAGAGGAGAAGAAGAGAAGAAGAAGAGAAGAAGAGAAGAAGAAGAGGGAGGGGCTCCCCCTGCTGCCCCGTCCACCATTGCCGGAGAAGAGAGAAGAGAAGAAGAAGAAGAAGAGAAGAAGAGAGAAGAGAAGAAGAAGAAGAAGAGAAGAAGAGAGGAGTGAGGTCTGGGAGGGGGGGGGGGAGCCCATGCTCCGTTCCCCCTTTCCCCCTTGTATCTTCGTTTCCCTTTCCCCTTCCCTTTGCTTTTGGGTTTCCTGTCTTGCCCGTAGCCTTGGCTCGGACATGTCCGTCGATGTATGTGTAGGGATTTGGTCCCTTGGCTTCCCATGAATGAAAATCACCCTTCTCGGGTCTTTCCTGCCATTTCTGTTGTTTTACTCCCGCCTTCGCGATGCATGTGATGTGTTGTTCTTTTCCCCTTTTCCGTCGGTGTTGTTGGCGCCCCCGTCGTAATGTGACTTCCCCCTCATGCGTTTTGGCCTCACGGGTTCTTCGTTCCCTTCCACGGCCATCTATTGTGCTCACCGAGCTTGAGGAGAGAGGGAGACCATTGTCCTCTCTCCGAACACACAGCCACCAATGGCCTATCCCAAGCCTTAAACTTCTCTTCTTCTTTCCCTGAACAGCCTGCAAACCTCCCAGCCCATGCACTTAGCCCTTTCAACCCTCCAGCACACCTCTCCGAGCTTTGGCCGGCACACTAGTTTTGGCCCTTAGCGGCACATCTCATGTGCCCTCAGCGGCACACCCCCTTTATGCCTTCGGCGGCACACACCCTTTTGGCCTCCGGCGGCACACACCCCGATTGATCCTTGGCCGGCACACTCCCTCTTGGCCCTTGGCCGGCACACACCTTTCAGGCCCTCAGCGGCACACTTCTTGGCCCTGCCCCGAGCCCTTTCCTTTGCATTTTCCGAGGTTCTATAAAGGTGTTGTTGCCTCCGGGCGCCCACCTCCAGTTGTCGGGTTCCGCCACTCCATGTGGGCGCGTTCTCTTTATCTCCCTTACGCTCGGGTTAAGGGGAGATGCTGCCGAATTTTCGTTAGAAACTATAACACTTTAAAAGACAAAAAAGACAGCAACAAAGAAACGAAAAGAACGACGATAAAACACTTCAACCGAGGCAAGAGAACTGTAATCAATATGAAGAGAACCGAATCGAACAACTAAACAACTTGAACATCCGCTCTCACAAGAGAAAGAACGAAAGTTAATCAAGAGAAGAAAATAAGAAACCCAAGCAAACTTAATGAAACCAAGAGAGAAGAGGAAAAGACATAAGAGCGAGAGGGAGAGTGGGCCTTCACCGGTACACCCCTGGCCAACCCGTCGCCGGCCCGCCTGCCTGGCTGCCTTCCCCGGCACGCTCATTTCCTTCCTTCGCCAGCACACATGGCCAGGCCTTCGTCGGCACGCCTGCCTGGCTGCCTTCCCCGGCACGCTCATTTCCTTCCTTCGCCGGCACGCCTGCCTGGCTGCCTTCCCCGGCACGCTCATTTCCTTCCTTCGCCAGCACACATGGCCAGGCCTTCGCCGGCACGCCTGCCTGGCTGCCTTCCCCGGCACGCTCATTTCCTTCCTTCGCCAGCACACATGGCCAGGCCTTCGCAGGCACGCCTGCCTGGCTGCCTTCCCCGGCACGCTCATTTCCTTCCTTCGCCAGCACACATGGCCAGGCCTTCGTCGGCACGCCTGCCTGGCTGCCTTCCCCGGCACGCTCATTTCCTTCCTTCGCCGGCACGCCTGCCTGGCTGCCTTCCCCGGCACGCTCATTTCCTTCCTTCGCCGGCACGCATGGCCAGGCCTTCGCCGGCACACCTGCCTTGGTGCCTTCCCCGGCGCACCTTGCTTGGCCCTCGCCGGCACACCCATCACGGCCCCTGCGCCTCTTCGCCGACACACCCTTCATGGCCGCTCAGCGGCACGCTCCACGGCGCCCCTCAGCGGTACACTCTCCCTTGGCCCAGCGGTACACCAGAAATAATGACAACAATAAAGATAATAAGATAAAAGAAAACGTAATAAATAAACAAATAATAATAATAAAAAATAATAATGACAATAACAGCAAACTCAAAGGAAGAGGGAGAAATAATAACAAACAATAATGATAATAACAACAATAAACAATAACAAATTCAAAAGAAAATGAATAAGTAAATAAGAATAATAAAGAAATAAATAATAATAATAAGCTTAAAAATAATAATAATAGTAAATAGATAAATGAACGATAAAAAAAATAAATAATAATAACAAACTTAACAAAAAATGACAAGTAAATGAATGATAACAAAACGAACAAAATAATAACAAACCTAATGTTAACCATAATAAACGAATCAATCACAAGAAAAATGAATAAATGGTAATAAAGAACCCACCCAAATATATCTATAAATCTACAAATTAACGAATAATAATGATAAAATTTTAAATAACAATAAAATAATGTAATCCACGTGGCAGCCCCGTCTCTCCCGTGACCCGGTGCCGAAGGAACAACAATGCCGCCCTGGCGGGCTGGGCCTGAGTCTTGGGAATTATCCCGAAATGGCCATGACCCGACCTCGCCTCGGGCTAACATTCCGATTAAACCGGACTCATTTCTCCGACCGGATCCTTTCCGAGCCGCTACTAAAATTGCCGCACGTTCGGCAGACATTTGAACGGATTCCCCTTGATTCCCGCCGCGTTTCTATTACGGACCTGCGTTCGAACATGGAAAGGCCCGCGAGCGACCTGCATAGCCGGGGGCTCCTACCCCGATATGGTTGTGAGCCGGCATTGCTCCGGGCCAATAGCTCATCAATTCCGGATTTGTTCCAACGGGATTCACTCCCGCTCTTTCATTGAAATTGCCGTAAACTCGGCACACATTTGTACGGGACTGTTTCCGCCCGCGTCGCACTTTCGATATGGGCCACTGCCCGAACATGAAAAGGTCCGCAAGCGACCGATAGAAATGGAATGGAACAAGATGGCCCTGGCCACCCCCAGACTCCTTCCGTGGGAATATCAATAAGACCTCCATGGGCCATACTTGGACCTCGGGCCCGCCCCGATCATGGTCATCGTCTGGCTCATATCCTCGGTCTATAGCCCACTCCTTTCGAACGCGTTTCGGTTTTGAAATCCAGTCCCGGGACTCTCCCCCGTTGCCCCCGGGCACCGGGAATATTAATGATGCCCACGCAAGCCCTGTTCGGACCACGGGAGGCGCCCCCAATATGGTCCTGACCCGATCTTGCACTGGGCCAATAGGTTCTCCAGTTTTCGGCTACAATAACCGAGATTCAACCGAATGTTTTCAGTGTCTCGGAATAATATACTTGCCGTATCCCAGCATGCATATGCTCCAGGTCCTCCCGCGACGATTACAATATTCTCAAGCTGGACTCCCGTCCGAATATTAAACGGTCTCCCGAACGACCGGCATGTTTTGAACGCCCGCTTCTCCGGGACACAGGGCTCTTCAGCCAATTCAAGGGATACTCCCGCGCCACCCTTTGGCACCGGAAATATTAATGACGCTCATGCAAGTCTTGTTACGACCGCGGGGGGCCCACCGTAGTATGGTCGCAGCCTGCTCTTGCACCGGGCCAACAGGTTCACCGGTTTCCGACCGCTCTAACCAAGGTTCAACCGAACGTCTTTCATTCTCCCGAACAATAAACTTGCCGTACCTTGGCATACACACGCTCCGGTCTTCCCGCGACGATCGCGCTTTTCCCGAGACGGACACTCGTCCGAACATTAAATGGTTTGCACATGACCGACATGATCTCAAGTGGTTTTCTTCTCGCCCTTGCGCGAGGACTTCGATACCCCCTAATAGACCTTTTATACAATCAATCTCTCGGCCATGAGGCCCTGAATCTCGGCGATTAATCAAGGGTGTTCCCTCGTATGGGGGATGTAAATGACGTCGTGACCTTTACGGCGCGGCGGGTTTTGGTCCTGACACGAACCACACAATCGTCTGACGAAGTCAGATCGAGCGCACCATGGGCTCTTCGGAGCCCGAATAAATTATCACCTCGGTGACTGGCACGCCCACGCACTTAATAAACCAACCAACGAATAAAAGAAACTGTTAAAGAAAAGTGCGTCCACATCATTACCTAAAAAAATCGAAAATGTTATCTATCAAGTATGTATTGCGGAGTCTCTGCTGGAGGAAGAGAAATGTACTTCGGTGCTAAACTGACAAGAGCATCAATTACTTCATTAAATCGACGACTTATTGTTTCACCAGAATGTTGAAATCTATCTTGGGCAGATCGGTTACTTGCACCTTTTGCCAAAATATAAATACACGTCATTACCATATCCTCTGTGTCAACTCTAGTACTCTCTTTTAACTGATGTAAATCTTTTATCTCGTTGCACAATAAAGAAAATATATATTTATTCATACGGCATATCTCACGGAATTGAATTTCAGCCCCTTCCAATAACTCTTGCATGTATGCTCTGCCAGTAAGAATTGATGTTCTTATGGGTTTCGTCGAATTATCATTTTAGTAATCATAAGCAATCTTCACTAATGTCAACATAGTGAGAGAAAAAATGACGACGACGTGTTATAAATCTTTCCTCTTCCTCACTAACATCATCATATTTTTCGACTATGTCCGTGTACCTGTAATTAGATAACCAAAATTTATAGATTTCTAATATTACATACATCACATCTCATAATAATAACACATACAGTCAATCAACCACGCACCTGTAATTAGAGAACCAAATTTATAGAATACTAATATCGCATTCATCACATCTCATAATAATAACGCATATAATCAATCAACTCTTACAAAACGAGAACCTCTTGTATTCAAAGACAATAATATATAATAAACAAAACATGCGATAATGCATAAAAACAGTAGAAAATTAATTAATTGGTCTATACTTGCTACACACATCCCATTAATTATCCCCAAGATGCAACTTCAACCAAAACGAGTTACATCATTAAACTTTAAGAATATAAGATAAGCATTGTCTCTCCTAATCAAATCAACTGCTCTAGCTTTCTCGGAAATAGTGAGATTCATTGTCATTATTAATTCCACACATTACTGAATCATTTCATGGGAAGAAGGTATTGATGACATTTTGAACTCTTGAGTTGCCTCCGTCATTGCTGCAGCTAAAGATGTTGTGTCTTTCGACCTCCTTCTTTTTGACTTTTCATTTGAAACAATAGATTCTTTACCCATACTATGTTTTTCAATACTCCGCACAAGCTTTAAATAAGGACTTGATGCTGAACTATCTTCATCTTTTATCAAATCAACACGTGTTGTATGAGGAGGTGTCATGTATGGATCGGCAGCTTCAGATGTTTCTATACGTGGAAGTGTATTTCGCTGCCTTCTCCCATATGTTTTAGTACCTATAATTTTAAAAAAATAAATAAATATCTATATAATACAATTTAAATACTTATAGTTAATAAATATAAGGGAGAGAAATAACACCATCAAATATTTCATACCACTCATTATATAGTGGTATAGTGACTCGTCTCCAAACCCTTGCTTCAGGACGTTTCTGACATATATCAAAATAATTTTTAAATCTGTCTCAATTAATACATAAAATAAAATATTTTATCATATAATTATTTTTTACCTAAACATAAGCATCCCATACTTCATCATCAACAACAAATGTATTCAATATCGGGTTGAAACCAAAGCCACTTGCATTGAGTATATTCTTTATTACAACATAATCATTCTTCATCACCTGGACTCGAGCTTTCAATTGTTTTGTAGTAGCATTCAGTCCAAACCTATTGTTAAATTCTGATCGCATTGCTTCTCATGCTTCGGACTTTCAACTCGTTGATGCCCTTTTCCCAGCTCGATGATATTCTACTAACATTTTAGTTAGATAAGTTGAACGAGTTTCATCCCACCTCAACCTTTCATTAGGAGCATTTGCCGAAGATACTTGTGTTTCGTACATCATATCTGTCGTGTGTTAAAATATAGGATATTGTGAAGAATTGTAGCCTATCTATAATTATCATGAATGGTAGTAAAAGAAAAATCAATTATCCAGTAGACTAAATGATATTATGAAGAATGGTAGCAAGAAAAGCAACTATCTAGTAGTAGCTTACCGATAACCATTTATATGAGGATATGGCAGTAATGATCAAAATGAAGCTAAGCTACTATGGATATACTATTTTATTAATTGTCTTGCAATAATGGTAGCAAGAAAAGCTATTATATATGTCAATGACAACATACAGAAGTTAGATATCCGACATGTCATAGTCAATTTCAATGGGAATTCTTAGCTAAATTCTCAATATTTGGAGCTCATCAATACAATGATTTACATTAGACATGCATAGTTTATAATTAATTTCACAAAATCATATGACTAGTTGAGATATGCTACACACAATCTCATGTCAGAGAATTATTGCAAAACCTTGCAAACCTTGGTGACTGCCATCTCTGCTTACTGCTTGTGGAGTTCAGGGGCTGAGTATGCTTGTTTACCCAGAGAACACGTAAATGATATTCATTCACATAAATGCTCCTCTATGCAGTCGTACTCTTACAAGTTAGAGTATGTTTGTTTACAGGGGCTGAGTATGTTTGTTTTCTTAGTAAATGACGTATAGTGTAACACTCAGTTTCTTGTAAATGTCAGAGGGCTAGAGCTTAGCTTCATTGTACATTCAGTGGATTTTCTTGTAAAATAGCATGGATAAGCTACTATGGAAATGCTATTAACACTCAGTTTACAGGGGCGACGTAACATTCAGTGGATTTTCTTGTAATCATAATACAAAACTGGTTGACACAATATATGTTTCCTCTTTTATTGTTCGGTAGCACATAATATCACTAGTTATAATTAACTGTAACTTCGCATGTTGGCACACAAATAAACCCCATCGATCAGAAGACATGATGGAACATAAACAGTATAGTTCTCTACTCTAGAAATTATATTTGTGGGAGGAGGGGGGCTGATGGTGGTGCAGGGTAGCCGACATGGATGCAGGGCCACATATGTAGAGGGGGACGTGGGGCACGGGCGAGAGGGAGTGCGGAGAGTTGTACAGGGGCGCCGACAGAGGTGTAGGGTTGTAACGACCCGAGAATCTGATTACCAGGAAGGCC
>CM040124.1:348299946-348342446 GCA_022559845.1 Amorphophallus konjac
GACTCAGCCACCACGGCTACACGTCGGAGCCCCCGATCAAGGGAATGGACGTTCCCCCATGTCACGGCGACCCGAGATATAGAGGAAGAAGAGCCGGAAGCCATGTTATCTGTAGAACAGCACCCGGAAAAGAACAAACAAAAGTCAGAAATTAGTGAATCGAAATAATATTTCTGACGAAATTTCGGCAGCATCTCCTCAGCTCGAGGGTTTGCCAAAAAGAGAGCGGAAGCCGTCCACGAAGGGAGCAGCCCCTAAAAGCAGCCATAGGCATTAAGCCAGAGTCGAATGGGACACCCGAGGGATCTAGCTCCGAGGACAAGTCCTACGAGAAGCCTCCCGGGGCCCGAAGAATGGGTTCAAAACCCAAAGAACAGCAACACTCAACTCACCCGCTCACAGGCGAAATCGCCCGAACCCGGGACTCACTCGGCGTCGCGAGAGGTGGAGAGAGGAATGAGGAGAGAGAAAAAAATATTGCAAATGAAGACTGAAGAAGAAAAATGGAGAAGAGAGCCTTTTATAGGCCCCCCCTCTCATCTCGTTAAAACGGCGCGCCCTGGAGCGCGCCGTTTTGAGCAAATGGCGCGCCGGGGAGGGCGCGCCGTTTTAACTCCAGAAAGGGGTAGGGCGCGCCGTAAAGGCCGCGCCGTTTTAACCCCGAAGGCCCAGGGCGCGCCGTAAAGGCCGCGCCATTTTAACGCTCGAAGCAAAGGCCGCGCCGTTTTAAGCAACGCCGTCAGGCTTCCCGCCTCGTCCGACGGGCATCCGGAGCCAGAATTGAGCGCCGTTCGAGCTCTCGTCATCACACGAAGCTCATCCGTAGGCACTGCTGCACTCCTGCCTCGCTTGCACCACCCACGTCTGGGGGGCATTTGTTGGCACTCAAAATATGATCCCTGGCGACCAAGCCGCAAAGACGAATGATACGGCCCACTGAAGCACAGAAGCCGATGAAAATCAACTTATCGAGGGTCCCTCGAGCTGACGAAGCCCCAAGCCACCTTGAAGGGAACACCGGGGACCTCACCTCAGGAGAGTCAAAGTCAACCCGCAACCAATCGGCAGTGCGATCAAGCCTGCCCAATGATCCGGCATCGACTCTGTCATGCCGCTACCCCACATCCGACGTCCGATCAAGGACGACGGTCTACCTTATGATTCTCCGAAAGAGGAAGAATGCCCTCGGCCATCCACAACAAGGGGCCGGAGGTTCTGTCAGCAAGAAGATCCCGATCACCCGACACGGGTTCGGCTTCTCGCCCTAGTGAGCCCATTAGCGGCCGATGGATCGCCGTTCAAGGCGGAATTACCCAGGATGCAATGCCATCCTGCAAGGAAGCTTCGGACACAGGTCCGTCTTGATGAGAGGCACCAATCACAGTGCCGAAAGTCGTACCGACGGGACACCCGTGTGTCCGGACCGGAAGCACACGAAGTTCTGATCAAGGCCGTTCGTCGCGTCAAGAGCTTCGTCAACACCCCGTCAAGGCTCCCCGAGAGCCAGTACGAGAGAAACAGTCAACTGGAGTCTCCGGAACCATCCCCGGACCCACCGGCCTGGCCGTGCCTGGCAAACAGGTTAAAACGGCGCCGCTTAAAACGGCGCCGTCAAACCGGCGCGCAAAGATCAAATGGGGGCCTTCCCCGGCGCCGTCAAACCGGCGCGCAAAGATCAAATGGGGGCCTTCCCCGGCGCCGTCTATCCGGCGCGCAAAGACCAAATAGGGGCCTTCCCCGGCGCCGTCTATCCGGCGCGCAAAGACCAAATAGGGGCCTTCCCCGGCGCCGTCAACCCGGCGCGCTTCCTGGGGCGCCGTTTTAACTCCAAGGCTATATATAGCCTGTCGACAGAGGAGATCAGGGGGGGATTTGAAAAAAAGAGAAAAGAGAGGAGATCAAGGGGGATCCGATCAAGAGAGGGAACGGAATCAAAAAGAAAAGAAAAGGGAATTAGAAAGAAAGGGGGGAGGTCCAGGAGTGTTTGCATCCGACGAGTTCTCTGCCCGAGCTCTCGGCGGCCCTCATCCCGCTCCACCGGGGTCTCCCGAAATCGGAGAAGAAGAGCGCCCGTTCTTGTTTATCGAGGTGGGTTTGTCCGTGTTTCATCCGGCGATTTCCTCTGCTCTGTTTCGAGTTCTCTTCCTTCTGGCAGAATGTAAGTGAAGGAGGGGAGGGGCGATGATATGAGCCTCGCCTCCCCTCCCTCACGATGATTTTCTTTCCCCCTTCTCGTTGTAATGGAATTCTTCTGTTAATGGAAACGGCGGCCGAGCGACAACGCCGGCGCCGGAATGCATATTCTCTACTTGTTTGTCTGTATTCCTTTTTTATATGAATGAATGGGATGGAATGTGAGCCTCTGGCCAATGCCACGTTTCTCTTTCTTCCCTATTAGTTTCCCCTTTTCTTCTCACAGCCGGTGAAACGATGCCGTGCGATGATGCCGGCGCCATGGAGAATGAACGCAAAGCATTGTGCATTCCTTCGGCCGAACGATTTCATTCATGTTCCGTCTTCTCGACGTTTTATGCCCTGCTATGGCAAGGGCTACATTGATTCCCCTCCCCGGGGGTTTTCTCTTCCGATCGGATGCTAGGAGTATTCACCGTGTAAGGCGGGTCAATACATGGATTCCTCCAACCTGTTTGGGCCGCCCTCGTAATGCCCTGTCTGTTCTCGACTATGAACAGAGGGAAATAAAGGCGTCCCCACATTCCCGTATTATTTTCTGAACATTCCTTGATGGATATTTCTTCGATTTGTGAACATGCATATGCATGAACGTACGTATATCCACAGGCATTAGTTCTGGCCTGTTGGTTACGCGAATGATTTCACAGCTCCGTTCTACTGCTTCATTAGGGTGGATCAGTAACCCGGGGAGGGGGAACATCCCCCACTGTTCAGTTTTGATAGCACTCTGTCCACTGGGGACCGTCCAGCATTGATGAATCTCCCATGGACTAATGAGTGAATAATAAACGGGTTAGTCCCGACATCTCAAATCCACAGTCTCTAAGGGACTTTGTGGTGGCCGTGAGACGCGTGTGCTCCTCGTAGGCTGGCCCTCGGGGTTCCCTTCTCTACTCGGTCGTCCCGATTCGAGTAGTGTGGTGATTCGGGTCGCATGCCCCTCGTAGGCTAGCCCTCGGGGTTTTCGCTCCCGTATCGAGTCACCTCACTCACTCATCGTTACCCACGGACTCGGTACCCCTAGCAGGCTAGCCCTCGGGGTCTCCCTATCCGTTCGGGTCTGCCGGCCGCCGTTGTGCCACCCGGCTCTTTAGGGGTTTACTCCGCCACGTGAGTACTCCCTGCGTCTCCCCGACCATCCTTTGGGATGGGGAGATGCTGCCGAAATTTCGGCTCGAACGAGTTAAGCTCGGAACAATCGCCTCACGCGAGCCCGTGACTCGGCCTTTAAATGACTCGGCACCGATTCCACGAACAATTGACTTAATAAATTCTCAAAGCCATTCAAAATCTTAATAAATCTATGAATAAACCAACGAGGCCCCTGCCTCCTTGAAATCGGGCCAATTCAGCGCGTTCATGCGCGATCACGCTTTAAAACGGCGCGCCCTTCCCGGCGCGGTCTTCCCGGCGCGGCCTTCCCGGCGCGCCCTTTCCGGCGCGCCCTATCCGGCGCGCCCTTTCAGGCGCGCCCTTCCCGGCGCGCCCCAGCTCCCCACGCCGTTTTAACGGCCTGCCCCTTTACCTACGGTTATGGCGCCGTTTTAAGCTTTTTACCTACGTTTCAGGGCGCCGTTTCAAGCGTTTTGATCCCTGTCTTCGCATGCACTGCACCGGTTTCGTTCCGAATCGTGTCGTCGCATCATTCTAACCCCTTTCCCACTTATGGGATGATTTCTTATGCTAATCACAGAGGGGTGCAAGTCCTTCAACTAATAATCATCATGTAGTTCCCTTTTCCGGCTTCGACAGCCCGATGTCTCGGCAATTAATCAAAGGTGTTCCCTCCTCGTGGGGGATGTAATTAACGCCATAGCCTTTATGGTATGGCGGACTGCTGGTCCCGACCGAACCTCACATTCGCCCTACATGGGTCAGGATGAGCGCATCATAAATCGTCACGCATGTGACTGGCACGCCCGCGTCGTCAATCAGTCAATTGACTACAAGTCAGTCAATTGGTCGATCGACCCGCGAAATAAATGAATGAAAAATACCAACGAAAAGGAGCGAAGGAAAAGACGGTCGAAACAGCTGCTTTACAGGGTTAGCCTCTGGGTTTATTGCCAATCGGTGCTGTGCCACATCAGAGCTCAGTCCTGGCATTTCATCATATGTCCATGCAAAACAATCTCGAAATTCTGTCAAGAACTGTATATATTGTTCCCTGACATCTGGCTCCAGCAGTGCGCTGAGGAATGTCGGCCTTGGCTCATCTGCGGATCCCAAATTTATTTCTATCAACTCATCGACGGTGGCTTGGCCTCCGTCTTCGACTTCGGGCGGGGCTTCTTGCAAATCAATAAAGCCTCCCGGGATATAATCTTTTTCAGTTTCATGCTCCTCTGCTTCATCATACTGGTCATCAGCGGATGCTGGCGCATCATATAGGGCCAATATTACCGGATCCTGTTCAGTCTGCTCCGAGGGTGAGACTGGTTCAGCAGGAAATTCAGAAGTGGACTCCTCCGTCCTTAGAGGCTCTTCTAATGTGGGCTCCCCTGAAAGGTCATCATTCTGTAGAGCCCAGAATTCTTCTAGGATGCGCCCGAACTCCAGACACTCCTCCAGCTCTCTGGCTATTTGATCTTCATCCGGGGTTCCCGTATCAAATTTTGCTTCAGCCTGGAACAGATCCTCTTTGGAAGATAGGTCCTCCCAGTACCAAGCTTTCTTTGTCTCATCAGATGTCTCTGTTTCTGGCAGGTTGTCTGGGGCTTCATTGCTCATTATGGATTGATAAATGATTTCTTCATCTTCCGAGGGGTATTTGTCATATCCTACCTCGGGAGGATCGTCATGCTGGTAGGAGACAGATATGACGTCTATCTCAGCCTCATAGTATTCTTGGAGGGTATAACCCAATCCTGGGTGTTGAGTGATCTTCCTCAGTTCTTTACTATCTCGAGGCGGATCCCACAGTTCCTTGAATGCCTTCTTCTGAGCAGCAGGCTGCATTGATGGCATTTGCATCTTGGAGAACATTTGTGAAACCCGTTGGGTAGTATAATCCAAGCCTGTAATCGGTACCATCCGGTTTGCAGCTTATTCAGAGGCCATACAGTCTTGATCATCTTCTTCGACTGGCTCCCCGGTGTAGAATATAATAGGAGGCTCGCAGAAGCGAGGGATTTCCATAGTCTTCAGTGGTAGCACCGTTTGGTACTCAAGGCTGACGATGGGTTTAAATAAACCCTGCGGCACCTCCACCTGAGTGTACTTTTGCTTCATTTCTTCATCGGCATTATCCGGGTGGATGCTAGGAGGGGTAACCCGAGCAAAGTCACCGGCATAAGAGATGTGAGATACATTATGCTTTTTAACATAGCCCTTTGGTGGCGGTGGAAACCAGTTCCTTATCTTTGTCTCAGGCTTTTTCTGGCTGACCACAGCCTCTTTCCTTTCGCACTTTTGCGACACCTCGGTGTAGTAGGATGCATCGAGCATATGGCACTCGAACACTTCGAAGGGATGCAGATCCGCAAACACCCTTTCTTCTTTTCCTTCATGGCAGTATTTAATGCACTGATGTAGCGTGGATGGCACTATTTGATATTCATGCAGCCACGGTCTCCCCAGCAGGGCCTTATACGTGGTGTTGGAGTCGATCACATAGAATCGTACCACTGTAGTGAGGTCTCCCAATGTGAGGTTGAAATCAGCTACCCCAAGAGGTGTCTCACACTTTTGGTTGAATCCTGCAATCTTCATGTCTCTGACCTTGGTGAGCTGCAGATCAAAGTAATATTTCTGATAGATGCGGTATGGGAGAATGTTCACAGCAGCCCCGGGATCTATCAGTATTCTGCTTATCGGCTGACAGTTCAGGGAACCCCTCATATACAGCGGTCTGTTGTGGCCGGAATTTGGGATTAGCATATCATCCTCTGTGAATGTGACTGATGGACCAGAATTCACTTCTGTCAAGAGTGCTTCATACTGTGCCGGCGACTGCAAGGCATCAATAATGGCTTGGCAAGCCTCTTCACTCAGAGAGAGGATTTCCCAGATGGAGAACCTGGTAGGGAGCTTCTTCAACATTTTCATGATCCGGCTGCCCACCCGGACGTTAGATAGTCTCATCTCCTCCACCCAACGGGGTCTTGGAGGTTCATGTGGTGCCTGTGGCCTTTGCTGCCCAGTGCCGGTTTTACCCTCTTGATCGGTTTCCCGGGAGGCTTCTTCTGTAGTAACGACCCCTGTTTCTGCTAGAGGGTTACTTCCTTTATTTTCTTCATGCTGCTTCTGCTTCCTAACTGCAGTCTGCTGGCATTTATTGTTTTTAGCTGGAGCCGTGTGAGCCTGTTGTTCATTTTCCAAACTGGACAAGAATGCCAGGAATGAAGGAGCCTCTTCTTTTTCTTGGTACAAGCTGGCAGGGGGAGGAGCCTGGACACCTCGTACCTCTGGCTCGGGGATCTGATAGGGTTGCTCCCCTCTGAATATAATATTATGATTAGCTGGTGGCGGGCGCCCCCATCTTTTCCCAGAATGCGTTGCATGGGCTGAGGTAGAGGCCTCAGCATGGTTGGCTTCTAGCGGGGCATTTGATGCTTCATCCTCATCATTCTCCCCGGGCAAGGAAAAGAGTACCGACAGGGTATTGCATTGTACTGTCGTGACTTTCTTTCCCCTTTTGGACTTGGGCCGTCTCTTCTTCTTCTGGGAATTTGGCTTTGCTGGCTCCTGCCCCCAGAAGGGCTCATTTTCAGCTTTTTCTTATTCTGCCTCTGGTTGCTCTTTCATTTTCAATTCTTCGAGCTGCTCCCAGAGTATACAGTCTTTTATCAGCAGGTTTTTGGGCTTTTTCTGCTCATATTCATCGAGCTCATTAATATACTGCTGTAGACGCCTGGCTGCAGGACTTACTTCTTTATGTGCATGTAGGGGAGTTTGTCTCCTCCGGTTGTGAGTAGGGATCCGGATGACTGGCCCGGTCTCAACTGTACGCCATACTGGCTTTACTGGAGGCGGCTCAGGCCTCGGGGTGACACCACGGATAGTTGCCCCACTGGTGCTGGCTGCAAGAGTCTTTTTCCTGTTCTTTATGGGCTTCGTCTGCCATCCTTCCTGATCTTTCAGTGGGGTGAGGAGGCAAGCTTCATAAGTATGCCTGGTACATTCTTCAACGGCTTCCTCAGGCAGTTGCTGATAGACTGAAATCACATTGGCGGCCATCCTCCAGGGCGGAGGCTCATGCGGATGAGGTGGCTTCACCTGGTAATCACCCAACTGTAGCTCACCCTTTTTGACCATTCCTTCCATAATATCCTTGAAGACATAACAATCTTCAATTGCGTGCCCCAGCGCACGGTGAAATGGACAGAACAGCGGATCATCTTTCTTTGTTGCATCCGCAGGTCTCTTCGGTTCAGGCAACGTTACCTTGTTGAACTTATATGCCCAGTTAAATAGTGCTGATGTCTTATCTTTGGGAAAAGAGTAAGCCCTTCTCATTCTGTCTCTCAGAGAGACCTTATCTTTTCTTTCTGTTGCACCCTCAGGCGGGGGAGCTTCATCTGCCTCCTTTTTTCCTTTCTGTTGCTCGAAGGTTCTAAAATCGACGGCGTTAGCCTCAGTATGTGATGGCCGTCGATCATTGGTTTTACCCTTCGGCATAATGGGAGCATTGGCGGTCGGACGCTTGGACAAGAACGTCTCGACTTCCGCCACTATATTGTTCAGCCGGTCAAATGTTCTGACATCTGCACCGATCATCTTTTCTAGCACCTCTCTCTTGAGGCTCTGTTTACATATCTGCACTGCATCTTCCTGATGAGGAGGTCTTCGGCATCTCATGGCTAAGTTTCTCCACCTTTTGATGTAATCCAGTGCTGTTTCATCCTGCCTTTGCTTGGTTGCATATAGTTCCGCTATTGTAATTTCTCTTTCCGTGACATGAAATCTGTCGCGGAACTTTCTTTGCATATCAGGCCAATCAATCACTGATCCAGCGAGCAGGCTTGAATACCATTCAAAGGCTATCCCAGTGAGGGATGAGCCAAAGAACTTAAGCAGATAGGCTTCATCAGCTGCCAGGTCGCCCATAATTGTGGTATATTAAGCAATGTGCTCCCTGGGAGAGCCCTGGCCGTTGAATTTCTCAAATTTCGGTGGCTTACTGACGCCTGGGGGGTAGTCTTTTAGCAGCATACTGGGGAGGATACGGTACTTTGTACACATCATAGGTACTTACACCGTCACCGGTCTTCTCAGACAGCTTCATCTCCACAATTCTTTCAATCATCAGCTTGTGGGCTAGGGCTGGATCTATCTCTTCTGGGAAGAAGTGAGCTTGTTGTTGGCTGTAGGGAGTCGTCATCACAGTCGCGCGCAAGGTGGGCGCGGCGGGCTGCGTCTGAGATGCAAAGGGCTGAGCTGCTGCTTGCTGCAGAACAGGCTGGCTTTTGCCCTTATCAGCTGGAAGGGGATTAGTTGGGACAGCCATTTCTGCTGAGCTGGAAGTCCGCCCCACAGGTTCGACTTGCTTGGAGATCGGTGTGGCTTCATGCCTCTCATTTAGCTGTCTTCTGAGAGCACTGATCTCCTGTTGATATCTTCTAAACATCATCTGGATCATGGGATCCAGAGTCGATGGGATCTGTATATCTTCTGAAGTCCCTTCAGCATCATCAACGAAGGGATTGTCTCCTTCTTCTGCTGTCACCACATTGACTATCATGGTGGTGATCTTGCGGGTTTCATCATCATTCTTTATCTTATCTTTTGCAGCCTGACCTCTTCTTGTGACGGGGCCTGGTCTGGTAGCCAACCTGAGCAGTTCATCTGGCTGAGTTGGTAGCATATCCTGTCCCCTGGCGATTCCAGCCATGTTATAGGCAAAGATTTGCATTCTTCCCTTCTGCTTGCAAACTTTTCTTTTTGCCTGGTCAGGGTATTTGAGTCGGTCGAAGGCCGATACTCTTTCTTCAGCTTCCTCCCTATACAGGTCTTCTTTATCATATCCGGCCTTACGGCCTTCTCCATAATCATTTGAATCGGAGGAGGAGACTCCGAGCATTACTTCTTGAAGGGCTTCTCCTTCTTCTTCATCCACGGTGCCCAGAGCACGGGATAATCGTTGCTGACCGAGGGCAGAGTTCCCCAGGTAATGGAAGTAGTCTTGGACCACTTGTTTCATCTCCTCTGGATCGTGCCTTCGCGGCTCTGGTCGGAGTATCAATCTTTCCTGGCTTTTCTGCTGATGAGCCAGTCTTGTCATATGAGCATTCAAATGCTCGGCTTTGGAATATCTGAATATATCAGCCTGTCTGGCACAGGCTCTCGATCTTCTTGGAATGGCAACCGTGACTGGTTCACTCATTCCCATATTGCCATCTTGGCAACAGTTGGCAGTGTCGGCATAATTCCTCCCTTCCCATCTTCTGCCTTTGGCCCTGGGATGGTTGACAGTAATGTCTTCATTCTTTTCATATCTTCTGCCCCTCATCACGGGGCGAGTAGTAATCAGATTTCTTCCTTCATCATTTTTTTCATCTCTCCTCCCCAGAGCTTTGGGGTAAGCAGCAACATCATCTCTTCTGTAGTTTCTTTCTTCTCTTCTGCTTCCTGCCCTGAAGCGGGCAACAGCATCCTCAGTAGCCTTCTTCTCATATCGAGCTGGGGCCCAGCTCTGAATCTTCTTTGGTCGCCAGACCTATTTATATTTTGCTGGCTTGGGCGCCAGCGGCTTCCTTTCATCAGCTTCCCAGTTGGCCCTCCTAGCGGCCAGAACGCGGAACCTGTTGTCGGTCTGGACAGTCGGGACAATCCTGTCCGACCGGACTTCTCTGGGGCGACCGTTGAGGTTCACCCTAACATCTCCCATCATCATTGTCTTCCCAGAATTGGAAAGACGACGCTCAGCAGCAGCATACCGGCTTCTCCGGTTATTTCTCTTTCCCCTCTGGGCAGCAGCGGGAACCGTGTCCCTCCTTTGAACTTGGTGTACATAGCAGGCGACGGCCGTCGAGGTCGTCTTCTCCGGTAAGCCAGCCTTCTTACCAGCAGTCTTCATAGGGGCACCTGCAGCGGTGCCTTGCTCGTCGTTGTTGACCTGCAGAAGGTCGGTGAAGACGAGGCCCAGACAGTTGGGCAGCCCGACAGCAGGGGGCATTGCTCCGAATGACAGGGGTACCGCCAGGTAACCCTCTCGCACATGCATATCGATCGGTTGTTGGCCGAAGCGTACAGACATAAGTCCAGTAGTCATTGTAGCTTCCTGAGAATAAGGAAAGCGCACAGGATCAGAAATTTGAGGGGGGCCCGCTGGGCCTCCTATTTTGGCGTATAGATGAAGTGAGACTAAGTCCCACCGGGCGTGCCAGCTTGTGGGGATGGGTCTATCTGTATTTATTTTATGATTTTTTATTTATTTTATTTGACTTATTTATTTGTTTTGTTTATTAGGCGTGCCAGTCACGTGTGTGACAATTTCATTGTGCGCTCGATCTGACTTGGTCAGTCGATTGTGAAGTCCGAGTCGGGACCAGAAGTCCGTCATACCATAAAGGCTATGACGTTAATTACGCCCTTCCAAGGAAGGACAACCCTTGATTAAACGCCAAAATATGAGGCCTCGAGAGGCAATAATAAAAAAAGATATTTTTTTTATGTGCGCAGTTTGAATTTTATACCAGAGCCAGGAAGGCGGGCAAGATAATAGCATCGATTGTAGAAACAGACGATATCGCTAAATCGACGGCTCGAAAGACAATCAGACTCAAGGGAAAGGTGAAACAGAGGATATCAATCGCGGACAGGATGAGCCGCGATCATGACGGAGGTTTAAAGCATCGGTTAACAATTCGGCGGCACTTCCTCATGGTCTGGATCATGCCCAGAGGGGAAATAGGCTATCACCCACGGAGTGCCGGGGTGAAAGCCAAAAGAAAGAGAGAGGTCGGGCCTCTTCACGTTACACATGTATGCCCTAAGGCAATGTTTGATTCTTCCCTCACAGGAGCTGGTAGCACTCATACATTGGCATGGCTCACCGGAGCTAAGGGGGAGGCACGTCGTTGTGACTTCGACACGAATCGATGGAACATAAGGGAGTCTACCTCCCTTTAACTTTATCCTCGGGACACATCTGGTGATCCACGAATATCTCTGTGTAGGTTAGCTCTAGGCATTTGGGCTCATAGGATGGCAACTTAGGCTCTCGGCATGACCACAGATGGGAGGCTAAGGCTCCCGGCGTGAGTGGCAAGAAGGTGGAGGTTCCCGGCGTGGCCGAAGGGAAAAGTCCAGGAAGCTCCCGGCGCCGACTTCCCGGCGTGCTAAAGATTCTCCAAGGGGGTTCTCGGCGTAGGCTAAAAGGGGGAAGAGGAGCTCTCGGCGTGAGGGTTCCCGGCGCGCTCAAGGCCGTGCCGGGAGCTGGTGGCGCCGAGAGGCAGGTGCCGAGAAGGTGGGTGTCTGGGCGCCGTGAGGAGTTCAGGATTTTACGGTACCCTGTTTTTAGGATTTTGAGAGTTTTCTGGGAATTATATAAAGTAGATTGGCTCTGGGGACTGGAGATGGGGTTTAATTGGCTTCAGCTGTATATGCTTCAAAGGACGCTGAGAGCTGAGAGGGATTGGAGGGGAAGAGCCTCACACAGAGGTCCTTTTCACCATTACCATGCGGAGTCCAGAGGACGGCTTCAGTATTATCTTTCATCGGCCTGGGAGGATTTCAGCAGCACCTCCCCCGTATCTAGCGTATGCCAGGGAGTGATAGACGATCACCCACGGAGTGCCGGGATGAAAGCCATAATAAGGGGGGTGTGGGACCCCTAGCCCGTGTATGTGATTACAGCACCAACTTAATATCCCTTTGAGGCCATTGAAACTTATGCAGTGGCAGAGTTTCTCTGGCTCGTAAGGTTATGTAGGGGAGTTATCCCCAATGATGTTTATCCCTTAGGTACATATGATGATCTGGGGTATCCTTCGACAGGATGCAAAGCTTGGTTGATCGGGCTTCAAAGGGCATCTGTGTGGTTCCTTGGCCTGTAGCAGGAAGGCTTTCATCCGGGGTTCAAGGAATAGAGGATTCACAGCGTAAAGAAAGGGTGGCAGGAAGCGTAGTTCCTGGCGTAGGTTTCATTGGCCAAAGGGGGGAGCTCTCGGCGTAGGGGTTCTCGGCGCGGTAATGACCGCGCCGGGAACCCGGCGTCGGGAGGCCCCCGGGCCGGGAAGGCTGTATTGTAAGAGGCTTTGTCTGGCTTGCTAAAGGGGCTAAAGCAAGGGGGATCTCTCGGCGGAGTAGTTCTCGGCGGGGAAATGACCACGCCGGGAAGGGGCTAAAGGGTTTATGGCTTAGTTGCGATACTCTGCTCAGGAGATTTCTGGGATTTCTGGCTCGGATTGAGGCAAGATCTGGGCTGCAGGAGGGGATTACTTGGGGGTTAGCATCAGTCGAAGGGCAGATCATCCATTATTGAATCCTCATGGGACGTATGGCATTTCCTCTACTCACCTGCTGCTCAGACGGTCAAGAGATTGATGTCTCTGACTCCGAACGAGATGGGAGCTCGACAGACATCTATAATATCCGGGAAAATCGTGATCCGAGGGGAAGGAAGAGGGGGGACAGAGCCCAATAACCCATTGAACGAGGGTTGAGGTTCCGTCTTCATACTTCACCAGAGAACAGGCTAGGGAGGGGGCGGTCGAAACATGAATCGGAAAGCTGTAGCATCTGGGCAAACCGATATTCAGAAGAACAACCGATGCAAGAAGGGGAGAAAGACAGCAGACATTCCAATCAATCGAATGCTCAAACGAGCCATGTTGATCCTTCATTTCATTGCATCATCCCAAACCTATACAGATCGTAGAAGGTAAATGAAAGACAGAGATATGGAAATCGAGACCGGAATCCTCCGGCTACATTGATACATCGAGAAAGCCTCGCCAGATTACATCAGAAGAAAAGAAGAAAAAGGAAATCATGGGGGAGGGCGGAGCATTGACTCCTCTCCCTCCCCGGCTACCCACCTGAATCTCCCTTTCTTCTTCTTCTCTCAGCTTCTTCTTTCTTTCCCTCTCGGTCTCTCTTCTGGCTTTTTTCTATCTGGTTTTCGTTTCTACTGTTCCTCCTCCTTCTCCTTTTTTTCTCCCTCTTCGAAGGGAAGGGGCTTTATAGCCGTCACTTTTTTGCCTTCTCGGCAGGCACCTCATGGCGCGCCTCAGTTGAGGGCTTCCTGGCGCGCAGGCTCCAGCCTCTTGGTGCAGCCATTGGGCTTTGACAAGGTGGCTCCCGGCGCCACTATTACAGGCCCATTTAGGTCTCTTTGACCAGGCCTTTCATAGGTCCCTCACGTACATCGGTACCCAAGAGGGTCCCCCGTTGGTAATATATTTTGTATTAAGATCGTTAGTAGGGTTTTCATCAGTCCGCAGACAGGGGTTTCATCAGTATTGCCATCTGAATGATGACAAAATCGGACATCATTTTATCGATATCGGCACCTGAATGGTGACGAGATCGGACATCAGCTTTAGTCTGGGAAGACTTCAGCCGGGTGTATAATCTGTGGAGACGATTCTTCTTGTGTTCTGACTTTGCAAAAGCCTTTACAATCTTCATCTGCCGGTACCGGCTTCATCTTTATCTTACATCACATCTGTCAATAAGTTGACATCTGACTTACCATGACATGTCATCTGTGGATTCTTGGATGAGGCAGTAACACAGTTCCTATTAAAGTGTGCTAGGAAGTCTCATTAGTCAAGCGACTACTGCTTTGTTAGTGCTGCCATCTGAGTGACATCGGCACCGGATATCAGCTCGGCCGACAAAGGCTTCAGCCGGGTAAATGGTTGACGAGCTTCATCATTGGTCTTTCACTGTGGGTATGATCTGCTTCCACCCTTGTTCATTTTCAAGGTGTCAACACTTAGTAAGTGCGAGTTCTGGCTTCGTGAGGTGCACTTTTTGGGGCACGTGATCTCTGGTAATGGTATTTTTGTGGACCCCGCTAAGGTCGAGACAGTAATGCAGTGGCCGAGGCCGAGGTCTGTGACGGAGATCCGAAGTTTCTTGGGGCTTACGGGCTATTACCGTCGGTTTATTCAGGATTTTTCTCACATTGCGGCCCCGATGATCAGACTTACGCAGAAGGATGTGGCTTTCGTCTGGACTGATGAGTGTGAGCAGAGTTTCAGGGAACTGAAGAGATTGCTCACATCGGCTCCAGTGTTGGTTTTACCTTCTAGATCGGGAGGTTTTGTGGTGTGTACAGATGCTTCCAGGGTCGGATTGGGTGCTGTGTTGATTCAGCATGGTAGAGTTGTGGCTTATGCATCTCGGCAGCTAAAGCCGCATGAGGAGAACAACCCTACCCATGACCTGGAGTTGGCAGCTGTGATCTTCGTGCTTATGATCTGGAGGCATTATCTGTACGATGAGAAGTTCGAGGTGTTCACTGACCATCAGAGTTTGAGGTATGTGTTCACACAGAGGGTCTTAACCTTAGGCAGAGGCGTTGGATGGAGTATATGAAGGATTATGACTTCACCATGTCTTATCAGCCAGGCAAGATGAATGTCGTCGCCGATGCCTTGAGTCGGAAGGTCGCTATCAGCGCCTTGATGTTGAGTGGAGGCTCTGGGAACAAGTGCCCGAAGTGTCTTTCAGGCTCAAGATTCCCCAAGAGCCAGGGTTAGCAGTGCTTGCGAGTCTGACTGTCACGTCTGCTATCCGCCGTCAGGTGATAGAGGCTCAGCATGCAGATTCTGAGTTGCCCCGGATTTTGGCCATGGCTGATGTGGAGCTCGGTGAGGACGGTGCTGTGAGGTTCCGTGGTAGGCTGTACGTCCCAACCAAGGAGCGGGCTCGTCGTGCGGTGTTGCGTGAAGCTCATTGGAGCAGGTACACCGTACACCCGGGTGCGACGAAGATGTATTGGAACTTGCGAAGGTAGTTCTGGTGGCCTGGCATGAAGAGAGATGTGGCCGAGTTTGTGGCCAGGTGCCTGACCTGACAGTAGGTGAAGGCGGAGCATCAGCGACCAGGAGGTACTATTCAGCCCTTGGATGTTCCCGCGTGGAAATGGGACCACGTGACCACGGATTTCATAGTGGGATTGTCGAGAACTCCGAGTGGGCAGGACAGTATTTGGTTGCTGGTGGATAGGCTGACGAAGGTGGCTCGGTTGTTACCGGTCAAAGTCAGCTGGAGCGTGACCAAGTTGGCTCGTATTTATGTGGAGCATATCGTGTCTCTGCATGGAATTCCCATTTCCATTGTGTCAGATCGAGATCCGCGTTTCACTTCTGGATTCTGGAGGAGTTTCCAGCGAGCCCTTGGCACAGAGTTGTCATTTAGCTCGGCGTACCATCCTCAGTGCGATGGTCAGTCAGAGAGGACCATTCAGACTTTAGAGGATATGCTGAGGTCCTGCTGCCTGGAGTGGCAGGGGAGTTGGTTTCACCACCTACCGTTGGTGGAGTTTGCCTACAACAACAGCTATCATTCGAGCATTGGCATGGCTCCTTATGAGGCGTTGTATGGGCGTCCGTGTCGGACTCCACTTGATTGGTTTGAGGTTGGTGAGCGTGTTTTGACGGGACCGGAGTTGGTACAGCAGTGTGCGAATGTTGTCCACTTGGTTCGTCAGAACATGTTGGCGGCCCAGAGTCGGCAGAAGAGTTAGCTGACCGTAGGCGACAGCCTCTCATGTTCGCCGTTGACGATCGTGTGTTTTTGAGAGTTTCTCCGATGAAGGGGGTGATGCATTTTGGACGGCGTGAGAAGTTGAGTCCCCGCTATATTGGTCTCTTCCTCATTATGGAGCGCATCGGTGAGGTTGCTTATCGGGTGCGGTTACTCCCTGAGTTGGCGTCGGTGCATGACGTGTTCTACGTCTCAATGTTGCGGAAGTATATGCCCGATGACTCTCATGTACTTGATGATTCTGTTTGGCCCGAGGTGACTCCAGATCTTTCTCTCCCAGAGTTTCCTGTCCGCGTTGAGGATAGGCGAGAGTAGTGCCTGCGGAACAAGGTCATCCCCTTGGTTAAGGTGGTGTGGCAGCGGCACTCTGGTGGTGAGGCTTCTTGGGAGCGTGATGACGAGATGCGTCAGCAGTTCCCTTACTTGTTTGAGTGAGTCTTCCTCTTCTTCCCCCTTGGGTTGTTCTCAATTTCGAGGATGAAATTTCTTTAAGGGGGGAGGGCTGTAATATCCCAGACCTTTCGAATCCTTCTTCGTGGGTCTCGGATCTGGTTTCTTAGAGTGTCCGGCTCCGTTGTGTCTGAAATTTTGTTTCGGACATCTTTTGTGTTCGGATCGGCGCTATCCGGAGTTGTTTCGGAGGCTCGGAGTGCATCGGCGGCTTTTCCGCGCGTGTTTTCTGATTTTCGATGTGGGTTTCGGCAATTCCTTCGGAACCTCGTTGCGGGTGAGCCGGGTCGTTCACCTAGGCGAGATTGGTACCGTTACGATCGGTGCGTTCCGAGGATCGCAGAAATGTAACTTTTGATTCTTTCAATATTTTCCAGATTTTTCTAATTTTCTATAAATACCCCCCTATTTTCTCCTTTTCTTTTTCTCTTATTTCCTCTTCTTCTTCTTCCTCCCACCGTGAGCACCCCCCTCTTCCTCTCTCTCTCCCATTTCGGCGCGGCGGGCCTCTCTCCGGCTGCAGACGATGGCGGGGCGACGGCGCGGCGAGGCGAGCTCGTGGGCGTGCGGTTTACGTGGGAAGCGTGAAGGAGCGGGGTTTCTAAAAGCTTTCATCGTGATTCATGGGCGATCCGGCGCGTCTCGGGGTGAAATTGAGGTAGGGTGACATTCCCTAGTTCTCCGCGTTTCATTTATGTGGTTTCTAGCCTGGTGTAAGGCCGAGAGGGGTCGATTCCATGCCGGGAGGGTAAAACCATGATTTTGGGTGAGTTCGCCTGATCTATGATTTTAGGCCATGATTTCACGTTTTGATGGCTTAGAAGCATGCTAGGGGTCCACAGGGGTCTTCCCCTTTGATTTTCCCCTCTCCTGTGGAGGCATGGGGGCGTGGTTGGAATTTTTGGGCGTTTCACGCCGTTTCACTGTCGGACCGGTGTGATGGTCCTTCCAGAGACCATCACATCCTGTGACGCCATAGTGTGGGCACGTCACAGTTCTGCTTTAGCCAATTGGGGGTCTGTGGGCTGTGACAGTCCCACGATAGACTGCCACGACGCTGTGACGCGCCTAGGTTAGACCGTCAGGGACGATCTGACCGTTGGCTTCCGACCGTTGGTTTTGACCGTTGGGGGTCAAGGCCTGTGACGCACCATGCCTGGCGCGTCACAGCCTTGTAACGCCCCTGTGTGGGTGCATCAACGGGTACGCGTTCCCACTCTGTAACGCACCAGAGTTCGTCCGTTACAATCTGTGACGCACCGAGTGGCACGCGTCATAGTTTGTTCCTTCGTGCCTTGTGACGCACCAGGCTGGGTGCGTCAGTGCCTGTGACGCACCAGGGTAGGCCTGTCATAGTCGTTTTTGCACTGAGGGTCTGACGCCCCTGTTTTGAGCCGTAAGATGGATGTGACGGTCCAGCCTTAGACCGTCAGAGCCTGTGGCGCGTCTAGGGTAGACCGCCAGGCTCAGGGCTGCACCAAGTGGTTCGCAGTCCCATTTCTTTTCCGACCGTGGTCGCCGTTCGACGGTGCTGGTACGTGGGATGGTCCCCGTACGTCGTCGGGTGTAGACGTGGTTTTCCGTTGACTTGAGAGTCTACTCCTTTAGTGACCCTCCACCAGTCGTAGCCTGCCTACACGCGAGTGAACCCACCAGGGAGTGGTGGAGAGGCTACCCTGAGGATGATTTTTAGACTGGTTTCCATCGGGCCCCTCGTTGGTAGCCAGAGTCCGGCTCCAGGGGAAAACCAATTAGAGGCCAGACCTAGGACGCATGGTCTGTATGTGCACACGTGGTTGGGGGCGGTTGGACCCACGCTGACGAGCGTGACCCCGGCTAGTCACTTGTTTGTGGTTACTTGTACAGTGTCCGTGCCTCTGGCAGGCGCTACCATGTCAGGCAGTTCACCTGCAGTGCGGTGTAAGTCGTCAGGGGAGGCAATCGACTGTGCTTCTTGTGGGAGGTACTCCCGTTGAGTCGGGAGTGGCAGACTGTCAGTCGTTGCGACTTCGACCTTTGAGTTTTTGTCGTGTTGGCCGTGGCGTTCCGGTCGTTTCACTATGGCACGTGTGTCGATTTTCGTACCGTGAGACCGGTGTTTTGTAGATGGCAGGGTTTCCCTTTCCGAGGTACTCGCTTACTGCTAGCGTAGCAGTTTCTCCGTTTGCGAGGTAGGGTTCGAGTGATCCCTATTGAGTCTTGTTCCGAGACTCATTCCTTGCGTGTTTTCACCATGTTTCAGGCGAGGCGCGGCTTCAGGGGAGCGCGTCTCAGGCTCAGCGTGGTTCAGGTGCCCAACGTTAGTGCCAGAGGTCAGAGCCGGGGTATGTCCCGTGTAGCTGTACTTTTCTTTCTTGTCTCTGTACTAGTTGTGGACTACTGTTGTTATTTTATTGTTATCTTGTGGACCATGTATCGTGTAAAATGTTAATTTATTTCCTACTTAATTATATAACTATTTAATTTCTACAATTATTTATGATACTTGTGTAGTCTCCACACCATCCTTCTAACCCTTCCGAGTCTTCGGACTCGTGGGTGGCGGTACGAGGCTCGGGTTATCGGGCCTTCCCGGTAATCGGATTCTCGGGTCGTTACAGGATCTGACCTAGGGCGCATGGTCTGTGTGTGCACACTTGGTTGGGGGCATCGGACCCGCGCTGATGAGCGCGACCCCAGCTAGTCCTTGTTCGTGGTACTGGTTGTGTGTCTCAGTCTCTGCCTGGGGTGTCGTAGCGAGACACTGGGGTGCGGTGTAAGACGTCAGTGGATGCATCCGGCCTTACTTCTAGTGGGAAGTGCTCCTGTCACGTGACGTGAGTTTCTTGTGACTCGAGTTTCCATTTCTCATTTACGAGACGTGATTTTGCGTGCAGTTTCCGGGTGTGTTCCCGAGCTTGAGGTCTAGGGTTCCGGTGAGCATCACCGAGGGTTTTTCCTAGGTAGTGTCCAGTCCACGACAGGGTTGTCATGGTATGTTTTCTGGTGGTGTAGCCAGAGGTCTTTTCGTTAGACCGATGTTTCCCCGACTATGAGATCGGGGTGTTGGTTTCTGTTCCGGTAGGAGTAACTGTAGCGCTGAGTTTTGACCGGCCACTGGGTTTGCTGTTCCTGTTGTTGTTGCTGCTTTCCTTTACCGTTGTTGTTTACAGCTGGGGTTCCGCGGGACTCCTACTGAGCCAGTGATAGGAGGCTCACCCCTACTTTTCAGGTGCGGCGATTCTTCCTCGAGGTTCGAGGGTGCTGTGCAAAGGTTCTTAGTTGTCAGCTCGTCAGGCCGAGTGTTCACTCGGTGTTGGGTACGCTTTTCTGCCTTTGACTGTACTTCTGTTGGACTGGACTCTGTTGTAGTTGTTTATTCATTTCTGTTAATTGTTGAATTATCCTGCTTTATTTCTTATTTCCTTGTACCTCCACACTCCTTTTAACCCTTCTGAGCCCTCCGGCTCGTGGGCGGCGGGCCAGGATTCGAATGGTATCGGGCTCTTCCCGATATCCGGATCTTGGGTCGTTACAAAGGGCTGCGGCAACTTCTTCCCCAGACGATAGATCCATATTTGTAGAAGAGAAATATGGATAATTCCCCTTTTCAGAGTTATTTTCTGATTGGTCCATGATAAAAATAGACTATTATAACCTAGGACCTTTCTAGAACTCAAGCCACGTGTCATGGAGGCGTTAGCCAATGATTGGAAAGAGAAATCAAGTGACTGGTAGTAACCTGCTTAACAGCCCACATGCTTGTACAACTGGCCTCTAGTTAGTCGACTAAGTAGACAGATCTGTCGAGTTGAACTTCATGCCAGTCGTCTTGAGCTTGTCTTTACTGTGAACCTTGGTCTGTTGTCTTAGTGCTGCGAGCTCAGACGATATCAGTTGACCTAGTTGGTGAGTATGTCGACTTAGTGGTTCCTCACACGAGCATCCTTTCAATCGAGCTGAGCATCCCTGAAGACATCTGTCGACTTGAGCTTGTCTGTCGACCTTGGTTTGCAACTGGGTCTTCTGTTGGCTGTGTTGACTCTTCTTTACATCGGTCGACTGAATTGGAACTTAGTCGACTGATATTGCCTTTCTCTGTCGACTCTTTTTCTCATCTATCGACTGAATTTGAACTTGGTCGACTGATTGTTATCTTGTTCTGTCGACTTTTTTATTGCAAGTAAACCACTATCTTCCACACTCTGCCAATCTTCATCTAGTGTTTGTTGACACACGAAATGACATCTTGATCTTCTCGTTCTATATCTTCGTGTCTTGCCACTCCTCAAGTTCTTTGGCATTCTTTTTGCCTTCCTGCTGATGTCTAAACACTAAGTCTGTCGACCTAGACTTGTATCTATGGACTTAAACACTAAGTTTGTCGACCTGTTGATATATCTGTCGACTTGAGTCTTATGTCTGTCGACTTGGACTAAGGTCATGTTGACATATAACCCTGAAAAAAACACATAATAGAACCCAAATTAGTGTATATTTAATCCACTATGTCCAACATACCTTGAATTGAACTTCTTGACATTTTTGGGCTCTTTTTGGACCCGATAATCACTTGGAGAAGGGTTAATCATAAATTTGTTCAATCAAGCACAATGTAAGGCAAGAACTCATTTATTCCAATCAATAACCTGAACACTTGATTCCTTTAGACTAGAGATAAAACCCTATGTTTAGCTGGTAGAAAATAGCACAACAGCATGGTAAAAATCATCAACTCACACAATGAATCATAGTTGGATCATTATCAAAAACACAATAATGAACCATAGTTGGACATCATCAAAAACACAATAATAAATCATAGTTGGACATCATCAAAACCACACACGAACCACGCATGCACAACAAGTTATGTTTATGATGTTCATTTACGTTGGCAAATCATATTGTAACTTTTCGTTCCTGTCATTTTATCTGTAGTTATCATGTCTAGCTTTCATGTTATCTTCTTTTGTCTCATCGGCCTTGGACAGTGGTATGGGACGCCCCCATTGCGGATCCATTTAAACTCATTTGATCAAAACTCCACCCAAGTATGTACGTTTTCCCCTGTTTAGAATAGTTGCACTTACTTATACTTGTATCATAAGTATGAATAAGATGGCATGACCAACATACAGATTGAGCGTAAGTATTTCTGTTGGTGTGTGATTGTTATGTTTGTGTTAAGAGTTCTACTGAGTATCGTACTCAACCTATTATATAACTTATTTTTAGGTGCCAAGCCACGAGGAGGCCCAGTGACTGTGTAATGCTGGTAAGAAATTTGGGTAGCGCTGCAGGAGCGTTGAGTCTGTAGATGTGGAGCTTGTGTTTGGTGGCTGGTTGTGCGTGGCAGTGTTTGTCCCATTTGTTGCCCTTACAGTCTTGTGTACTAAAACTCTCTTGTAATTAATTATGGACTATGAGTAAGAAAGTCTTTGTTTATTTTCTTTTTATACTTGTAATTAATTATGGACTATGAGTAAGAAAGTCTTTGTTTATTTTCTTTTTATAATGCGTGGTTAATGATGGATGGTTTTGTGTCGTGGAATGCTCATGGTGCTACTACTCTCGGTTATGTGTACGTTCGTTGTCACACTCCTTATTTCCACTTTAGCGGGGCGTAACAACCGAGCACCATCTCTAGAAGCACACATCAGGTGTTGGCCAATTGGGGGAATCAACGGAGAAGGAATGGGGTTCCCCCATTCCCCCTTCCTCTAGCTTAAATAGGCCCTTGGGGGACTAGCAGGAGGAGATCAGGTTTTCGAGACCTCTGAAGGTCGACCACTTGATCTAGCCATGTGGCTTGCACCTTGACTCCTACTGATCACTTTTACTCATGCGTTTGCATCGGACAGGAAGATTTGAATCGCTTTCACTCGTACTTCGATGCAATAGGCATCGGGGTTTGAAAAGATCGCAATTGGATACGATGCGATGCACCATTAAAGAAGCCATACGTGCATGGAGCGCCTCATGTAGATGTTGGACCGGCCGACTCCTATCGCTCAGGGTCCTGAAGTCGACTCTACTCCTCAATAGCCATGACTGCACAAGGCTGACTAAGGAGTGGGGGGCCAGTGATTGGGTAGTGCGCCGGGCGGCCCAACCATGTCCCGAATGACCTATAAGGCCCACCAGATTGAGCAGAGAGCCGACCTAGTCTGTTGCTCGGGCCCACCCGGTTGCTCAAGTGACTACCTAGGTACTTTTAATCCCATATCGAAAACTAGACTTTGACGGTATAAGGAGACCATCTATAAGACAAAGGCTGCCCAACCAGATACGAACATCTTGCAAAAAAGTTTTAAATACTCTTTCTTCTCATCTTTTGGGAGTCGGACTAACTTAGACTGTTGGAGGGTCTTTCCCTCAAATCACTCAGACTTGAACTAAGATAATTTTTTAATAGGGGTTACGTGAAAAATCCTAAGCCTGGCCCATTTCATTGGACGACGACTAAAGAATATAGTATCCACTTTTTTTCTTCTCGGCCAGCCGACTGGAGACCGGCCCGGTTAAGAGATCCAGAGCGACCGAGCCCGGCCCATAAGGGGCTCGCCCGGGGTTTGGTCACAACTGGAACTGGTGCAGTCCGTTAACAGCCGAGCCGTCCCTTCCCCGGTCCCCGGTGTGGAGGAGCTGCTTCTGCTGCAGCTAGCCTGGTCCTTTCCCCTTCCCGACCCCGCCCTCGCTTCCCCTGCCCACCGGCGTCGTCGCCGTCAACCTCCAGAGATCCGGCCAGTCCCCGTCGAGGGAAGCCCACTCCCCGTCGTCTCGTCCTTGCTACGGCTCCCTCCCTCTCTTTGTATACGGTGCAAAGGGGCAACGAGCCGGATACGGTGGATGGAGGGCGTCCTGACACCGTCGGAGAGGGACAACCTGGTCTCTTCCTTCCTCGAGATCGCTGTCGGCCAAACCGCGGATACGGCGGCTCAGTTCCTACAGGTTGCCGGGCTCTTCTTTCCTTCTTTCTTTTTCTTCTACTTCGTCTTTTTAATTTCGTTCCCACCCCTCTTTCTTCGCTTTCGTCCAAATTCCTAGTTCTGCCATGGAATGAGTAGGCAGTAGAGGGAATTCGAGTTTGATGAAGGTTATATGGCTGGCCGCGGTTGGGAATTTCCAGATCGGATGATTTCTGCGTTTCCAGTGAAATGAGATTTAGTGTTCTTGCTGCTTCATTTACGATATTTTCCCAGTTACAGGGTCTGGTACTGAGAATGTGCTATGTTGCGGGTGCTACAGGCCACGAGCTGGAAGCTTGAGGATGCTGTACAGTTGTTCTATGTCGGGAGTGAAGGTGGGGGAGCAGCGGCGTTGCCAACTCCGGCTTCTCCGGTTCATGAGGACTCGGGGTGAGTTGTTCCAGTTTCCATTCACCTTGATCGAGGACACAGTTTGTAACTTTTTGTGAACATATTGGATTGCTATTTGAGCTCCTCATTACTTTTACAGTGAGAAGGAAATTGCCGCTGCCGATGAAAATGTGGGAGGTCAGGCTTTGGTTGATGATGATGTACGGCCTCCTTTACCGGTGAAAAGGGAGGTTCTCTACGATGATGCCTCATTTTATAGGTAAGTTTGTTGTTTCAATTTACTTGGGATCTATTGGTGTTCATTTGACATTTTCCAATGAAGCTGCACCCTTTGTGGCCTGGGAACTGTTTTCTCTCAACTTCTACATTAATGGTTGGTCGTTGACCATCTTGTAGGGGAAAAAAGCCAGTAATCTGATAGCATCCTGTTAGCTAACTAGTGGAGGTTCAGTTCTCATTTATTTAGCATTAAATTCTATTCATGCTCAAGAATATTCATCACCTTGAGAGACATCCAACAAAACCAGAGCAACATTATTGGAAATTTCTGGGGCATGTGAACTGGATGTTTTTATTGGTGATACTATGTCCTAAAAGAATCTGAAAATAGCAACGTAGTGTGGAAACACATTTTGTATCTAGCCTGAATTTGGGTAAAAGGCTGCAGCTGAATTTGAAGTGGATATCCATGTTCTATGATAGTTGGATACCCCAATCTTTGTTGGGGACTGATGCATGCTTATCTGCCTGACTATTATCGTCATCATCAGATCTTTATCCCAATTATTTGGGGTCGGATAGATGAATCCTATTCTGCGAAAGATTTCTTTCAAGTGCTATATTCATATTTAAACTCAATAAATTAATATCCTTCCTAATAACATCGCACCATCTCATTTTAGACCTTCCCCAAGCTCTTTTACTAGCATCCACTAAGATTCGGTCACATCTTTTAACCGGCGTTGAGTTAGGACGACGAAATATATGTCCAAACCACCCGAGTATATTTTCTCTCATTTTACTATCAATTGGGGCTGTTCTCAAATCCTTACGGATACGCTTATTTCTAATCTTGTCTTTCTTAATCTTGCCATACATCCGTCTCAGCATTCTCATCTCTGCTACACACATTTTGTGAATGTGTTCTTTTTGTACTGCCCAACACTCGATACCATATAACAAAGTAGGTCTCACAACTGTTCTATAAAACTTTCCTTTGAGTTTCACAGACATACAACGATCATAGAGGACTCCTGATGTGCTTCTCCATTTTAACCAACCTGCCTTCATCTTATGTGCAACATCGTCATAAATCTTCCTATGCTCTTGTATGATAGACCCTAAGTACCGAAAGCTGTTACTCTTCGGAATGTTTTGTCCATCAATTAGAACCATGTCTTCTTGTACCACTCTCCCATTACTAAAATTACAATACATAAATTTTGACTTGTTCCTACTAATTTTAAAACCTTTAGACTCCAAGACAGGCCTCTAACGTTCTAACTTAGCATTTAAAGCAGCAATACTTTCATCAATTAAGATAATATCATCTACAAATAACATACACCAAGGGATATCATCATGCAATTATTTTGTTACTTCATCCATAACTAAGACAAAGAGATACAGACTTAGTGAAGAACCTTGATGCAAACCTATAGAAACTGGAAATTCACAAGTCTCTCTAGCAATAGTTCGAACACTAGTAATAACACATTCGTACATATCCTTAACCAAATCAACATATCTTTAACCAAATCAACATATCCTTTAGGGACTCCTTTCTTTCTTAATGTTCACCAAATCAATTCTCTCGGTACTCGAATCATACGTCTTCTCCAAATCAAGAAAAATCATACATAAATCTTTTCTCATCTCTCTGTATTTCTCCATTAGTTGCCGTAGTAAGAAAATAGTTTCTGTAGTAGATTTATTCGGCATAAAATCAAACTGATTTTTCGATACAGAAGTCATACATCGGAGGCGTTTTTCGATTACTCTTTTCCAAAGTTTCATAGGATGACTCATAAGCTTAATTCCACGATAATTATTGCAACTTTGAATATCTCTTTTGTTTTTATAGAAAGCAACTACAACACTTTTTCTCCAATCTTTTGGCATTCTCCGTTCCTTTAAAATTTTATTGAAAAGTTTAGTTAGTCACTGAATACCAATGTCTTCTAGGCCTTTCCATACTTCAATAGGTATGCCATCTGGTCCTAAGACTTTGCCCACTTTCATTTTCTTTAAAACATCCTCCACTCCTGACATCTTAATATGTCTGAAATATTGATATTTATCAAATCATGTTGACTCTTGGGCACCTTCTAAAGAGAAATTATTGACGCAATCTCTATTAAGTAACTTCTGAAAATAACTACGCCACCTCTCTTTAATCTTAGGATCCTTAGTTAAAACCTTTTGATCTTCTCCTTTAATGCAACGAGCATGATCTAGATCTCTAGTTTTCTTTTCTCTTAATTTAACAAGTTTAAATATATTCTTTTCACCCACTCGGGTTCCTAATTTATTATACAAATCTTCAAATGCCTTTGATTTAATTTCACTAACTATTTTCTTAGCCCTCTTTTTAGCGATTTCATAAGCTTCTAGAGTTTGATTATTTTTGTTAGTTTGCCAAACTTTAAAACATTCTTTTTTTACTATAATGGTATTTTGGATTTTCTCACTCCACCACCAAGTCTCTTTTCCAAATTCTTTTTACCATTAGATTCGCCTAAGAGTCGTTTTGCTACACTGTTTATGCAATTTGTAACATTATTTCACATTACATTAGTTTCTTGTTCTAAATTTCAAATATTTTTCTTTAATAGATGAGTTTTAAATGTTTCTAAACTTTTACTTTTTAAATTTCATCATTTAATCTTAGAATAGTTATTTATAATGATCTTTATTTTGAATTTAGGGATAATGACATCCATTAATAACAACCTATGTTGAGGGTCTAGACTCTCTCCAGGAATAACTTTGCAATGTTTACATAAAATTCTATCGACTTCCTGATAAGAAAATAGTCAATTTGACTTAAATGTGTTACAGTCTTGTATGTTATTAAGTGTTCGTCCCTCTTCTTAAAGAATGTATTAGCAATTGCTAGATCATAGGCCATAGAAAATCAAGAATAGTATAACCCATATTATTTCTATTGTCAAAACTAAATCCTCCATGAATCCTCTCATAACCTCTATTATCTTTACCCACATGACCATTAAGATCTCCTCCAACAAAGATTCTCTCTTCACTAGGGATATTTTAGATCAAACTATCAATAACCTCCCAAAATTACTTTTTAATGCTCTCTTCTAATCCTACTTGAGGTGCATATGCACTAATTATATTCAAAATATTCTCACCTAAGATTAATTAAAATAAGTCTATCCCCCAATCTATTAACTTCTACAACTCCGTCTGTTAAGTTTTAATCTATTATTATAGTAACACCATTTCTAGAGTTACTATTACCCGTATACCAAATTTTATATTTATCAATATCTTTAACTTTATGTCCTTTCCATTTAGTTTCTTGTAGGCAAGTTATGCTAACCCTCCTATCCTTCATTAACTTAACCAATTCTAAACCCTTACCCGTTAAAGTTCCTATATTCCAAGTAGCAAGACGGATCTTATATTTTTGGACTAGCTTCTTTACCCGTGATCGTCCACCCCCACACGGGAACCCTTGCCTATTTGACACCGCAATCGGGCATCATTGCGACGCGTCGCTTATGGGGAACGCTCTAGTTAGCCTTTGCTCACTTATCATTCCATCCGGTTTCCGATGTAACGCGTCGCTTCCGAAGTGTCAGAATTCATGTGGGAGATGTGACAAAATTTTACTGCTGGCTGTCAACCTAACGCAAACCCTCCTCCTTTCTTATCCGGGCTTGGGACTGGCCATGGCGGAGTTGCTTATCTGCCTGGCTATGTGCATTTATATTTTTTAGTGGCTGGTTTGCGGAGGATTATCTGTGAAATGAGAATGGAAGGGCTTTAAGGTAATACAAGTCTGCAGGTATTAGTGTTTTTTTTTGTCTTTTGAGGTCCCAGCCACAATGGCACTGCACAGTTCACATGAAACAACAGCCCCACCCAGGTTTGAACCTGGGCTCTCCCCCTCCCACCCCCACCCCATACCAACTGAGCTAGGCTCAACTGGTTGTTAGTTTGATAAAGTGGAAAACCTTGAAGACAATGTAATGACATTGTCAGAGGTGAATGAAGGCACGGGGTGAAAGTTCTGTTTAGCTACTGATTAGGATGTGGTTAAAGATAGCTGATTGAGATTTTGCTTTGAGGATTAATGTGGTTTCATGTTGGAGATTCATAGGAGACAATGTCACTCAATAGTGGGTGGAGAGGGGGATTTCTGTAGCTCATCTAAAAGCAGCCGAACTAGGTCCATCAGGACCAAACGAGGTCCAGCTCATCCAAGTGACAGCCCCGCAGGGCCCACTTAGAATAAAAAGCCCAATAAGATTACTCGGGATCAAACCCTTTCTCGGCGGCCCTTAGGCTCGGAAGGCCCGAACGTCGGTCAGAACGGAGGAAGACCTATGCCCGAGTTATTCCCTCACCGGGATAGAGGCAAGCGCTCAGCGCCCACTCCGACCTATCTTCATCCGAGCTATGCCTATCACCCGGACAGGGTTGGCACCCTTCATGCTTGGGTTTAATCGACGATTGTTTATCCACGCTACTGTTGAGAGCCCTTTATGAGCAAGAGTTTATGAGGATAAGGGACCCATGATCCCTCAAGACTATAAAGATCCCACGATGAGGATGTAAAGAGCCCACGTTGAGGACGTAATCCCCGCATGAAATCCCTCAACTTACGGGACTCATGAGGCCAGTGCACTATTTAAACCTGGGACTCCCTCCAATGAAAGGTAAGGGCAATACACGCCTAAACTCCCTGAACAGGAACCACTTCACTACCTTGGTGTAGGGGGATCTCGTGCACCTTTTTCTTCCTCCCTCCATATCTTCCACTACTGCTCTATTGACTTAGGCATCGGAGGATTTTCCCCAGGGAACCATCCCTGAGCCCCTTGATTCGTTTCCCTTTCTTTACAGTTCACTATTCGGTAATCATCCTCCCAGCTCAGGTCCAGCGTGAGATCACGCCCCTTCATCTGGCGCCGTCTGTGGGAAACGACCAAAGAGCCAGTATGGTGCGAAGGAGTTCAGGGAGGAGGTCCGCCGACGACAGGGGAAAGGCCATGGTGGCGGCGGGAGAAGGCCCCTCTCAAGCCTCACAAAATCCCCCCTCCAATGCCAGCGCCCCCGCCGACGGACCACCCCCTCCCCCCGCGGCGGTGGGGCTACCACTTAACGGCGGCGCCGACGCTTTCCAGTCCCTCAACGCGAAACTGGATGTCCTCGTGGAACTCATGAGGACTCAGGCGGCCAGGGATGGAAGATCACGCGCCCCTCCGGAGAGCCCCCCCCCCCCCCCCGCGAGAACGTGTCCCAACACACCGCCGGAGTGGCCCCCATGAACGGTCATCTGGAATTTCGTCTGGAAGTCGATCATCTGTCGTTACGGCATCCCCCGGGTGATAGTAAGCGATAATGGTCGGCAATTTGATTCTCGTTATTTCCGAGACAGATGTGCTGACCTGGGCATTCGCAATCACTTCACCTCGGTCGCCCACCCTCAGGCTAACTGGCTGGTCGAAAATGCCAATAAGACTATCTTAAAAGGCATCAAGACTAGGCTCGGCAAAGCCAAGGGCAGTTGGCTTGAGGAATTGCCGAACGTACTTTGGTCACACAGAACGACTCCCAGAACGGCAACCGGTGAAAGTCCTTTCCAGTTGGTGTACGGAGCCGAGGCAGTGATCCCGTTGGAGATTGGCAATCCCTCCCTCCGAGTCATCTGCTTCTCGTCCGAGGCAAACGACCAGAAACTGCTCCAAAACCTCGACCTAGTAGATGAAGTCCCAGAGATTGCCAGCATCCGAGCAACGGAATATCAATGCCGCCTCACTCGATACTACAACGCCAAAGTCCGAGATAGACACTTTCAACCGGGAGACTTCGTCCTCAGGAAAGCCGAAGCCTCTCGACCACTTGAGGCGGCGGGCAAGTTATCCCCTAATTGGGAAGGTCCCTACCGAGTGGTCGAGACGCTCGGAAAAGGAGCATATCGACTATCTACGATGGAAGGAGAGCTCATCCCTCGGACCTGGAACGCGACTACACTACGCAAGTTCTACTTCTGAATACTGAGCATTGTGTAAACGACATGAGATAAAACAAAAGCCTCCTTTCTTTTATTCAAACAACTCGCTTGTACATCAGGAAGGCCGAAGCCAAGAAAATACATGTCAAAAAAGCAAAAAATCCATCTGGTGCTGCCATATGAGCCCATCGCTCGGCTGACTCGGTTGACCTTCCTGCGTCCAGCCACTGACTCTGCCTCGTGCAGAAACTGGCTCGGATAAAGGGTAGTCGACCCCGTTGGCTTGGGCAGCTCGGGACAAAGGTGACAGAGGGATTAGGAAGGAGAAGGCTACCTTCCAAGTTGAACTTGGAAGAGAAAGGGGAAGAGGGAACACATTTGAAGGCATCCTCCCCACCAACATGCCAACTCTTTGGAAGGAAGAGAGTGCAGGCACCCTCCGAAGAGTGAAAGAAATGATGAGAAGAGCAGAAGAGGGAAAAAGAGGCTGCGAGAGGGAAAAAGAAACCAGCAGAGCTGGACGAGGAGGTAGGGGAAAGCCCGGGAAGGAGGGAGCTTAATTGGCTTCCTCCTCCCCTCCATGGAGCGAGCAAGGAGGGACGGGCGGCAGGGATGCCTGATGCCCCCATCCGTCCACCATCTCGCCCCCCTGCAAGCGTCGCCGGAACTGATAAAAAGAAGACGACGTGCCTCCGCACGTCGGACCTTCTTCAAACTCGTCCGTCGGCCGTCGAACCTCCTTCAAACCCGAAGCAGCAAGGACTCTCTGCCCCCCGTCATCGGCAGCCTCATCTTCCGGAGCGTCTTCCATGCTTCAAATATAACGGCACAACGCTACGTGAAGAGAGAATGAGGAAAGACTGTCGGGGAAAACCCTAAGCGGTGGAGAGGAAGGGATGCCCTTAAGACCTTTTATAGGCGAAGGGAGGTTATTTGCCTTAAATGATTCTCCTCTCGAAAACACGCCAAAGGGACCTCTCCCTATGAACGGTCACCTCAAACCCCTCGTTTCCGCCCCAGCGGGACACACGAAGCGGCTAAACATTCAAAGCATGAGAAAATGGAAGGACACCCTGTCAGAGGCTCGCCCAATTATCACGCGAGAACCACGCAGAAAGTATCGGCACTTTCCAACTACTGTAGATACGCTGAACAAAATACGGCAATGGCGATACGAAACAGTTAAGTCTTCATCATTATGCTACTGCCTTACCTTTTTCCTACACAACAAGGAAAATTTTCCTTCGGAAAAGGAAAAGACATGTAAAAAGAGAAAGCAAAGCAGATACATTAGGCCTCTGGCCCACCCTGAAGCTCGGAAGTGGAAGGCTCAGACGGTCTGCCCCCGACACCCTCGACGACGGCCGACCCTGGCACTGACCCCACCGGCGTGGGAACTGCCTCGGTTGCGTGCCCTCCCGAGGCATCCGGAGTTGGCGACCCCTTGGACGAAGAGCCCCCCTGATCCTCTTCCTCCGACGCCGAAGCAGAGGAACTAGAGGATGACAAGTCCGAGTCATAGCATTGCCCGGCCGGGAAATCGATTGTCTCGGACGCCTGCTCCTCGGCATAAGAGACGGCCCGGTCGTAGCCTTGCTTGAACCCCTTGCGGATGCCTCAGCGAAGTGCTAACTCGTAGTAGGGAAGGGCAGCCTCCTTAAGGTCGACCCGGTAGGCCTCCGAGCATTTGTACTGCTCGAGAGCCTCCGCCCCGGCCGATCCCACCCTACCAGTGAGCTCGGCCTTCTCCCGCTCCGCCTCGGCTAACTTCCGCTCGGCCTCAGCCGTATGCTTTTCGGCCTCCGCCGCCTGCTTCTCCGCCTCGGCCCGATCAGCCTCGGCCTCCCGCCTAAGGCGCTCGGCTTCCTCCGCTCGGTCCACCAGCTCTGCACGTTCGGTCTCCCACCGGCCATCCAGCTCAACACGAACAAGGCGCTCCTCTTCAAGAAGCCTATTCTTCCTCTCGAGCGATTCGCGAGCCTTAGCTAGCTGCTCGATTAGCGCCCGGGCCTCCACCTGGCTTGACCGCATCAGCTCCCTAACTGAGGAAAGCTCCCGTCGAAGCCTATCACGCTCCTCGGCAAGCCGAGCCAACCTCGTGTCAGACCCACCAAGGGTCCAGGCCAGGGTCGCTCGCTCCGACTCCGATCGAGCGTACGCTTCTGTCAGAGTGGCCCCCATCTGGGCCAGGACCAAGCCGCCCTCCATAACCGTCTCGAGGGCCACGGAAGGGGAGTGCTACCTATCTCCCCCCTTCACCTTCGCGGCTATACCGCGACATATTTGATACAGAGGGCCTTGGATGCCGAGCCTCTCCAAGGCCGCAGGAATGGAGACCCCCTCTTCGGTCGGCATCCCGCCGGACGGCCCGGATCGAGCCGCGACCTCGTTCGCCCCTCGTGCCTTGGTCGGTCGGGGCTGCGTCGCCTTTTCTTGCGACCCCCACCTGGAGCGTCGCCCGCCTCAGTCAACGCCCCAATCTTGGCCGTGGTCCCAGCGTCACCCGCCTCGTCAACGGCCCCCTCGGCTCTGACCAAGGGGAGAGCGGGCCAGCATCGTCGCCGACCGCAGAAGCAGCCCCGGCCCCCTCGGCTCCGGCCGAAGGAGGAGCCGAGCCAGCATCGTCGCCGACCGCAGAAGCAGCCCCAACCTCCTCGGCCCCCTCTTGCTCGGCGGGTGGGAGAGCTCGCCCGATAGGGTCGGCCCCATCATGCCCGGCGGAGGGGCGAGCCGCGGCAAGGTCGCCTTTGGCTGCGAGTACGACTCCGGCCTTCTTGGCCCGCTTCCTGGCCTTCGCGGCTGCCCGGATCATGCTCTTCACGGGATCCTTGCACTTGGACCCCCGCGGCCTGGAGGATTCGCCCTGGGCCGCCCCCTTGCCCTTATCTCTGGCTCGGGAGCGACCCGTGGGAGCAGTCGACTCATCGACAGCCGAGTCATCGTCGAGGTCGATCACCTCTGCGGCCTCCTCCAAAGCCGGCCGCCTGGTGTCTGCACAAAAAGGAAGACATAGTCAGAAAAAGGAAAATGGTCTCAACATCCAAAGGAGAGCCTAGATTGTGGCACCTGAGCCCGACGGATGCAGCCGCGTAAGAAGACACTGCTCGATGTTCTCTGGAGTAACCAGCTCTTCTGTGGACTGGCGGTGCTTCAACAAGATAGTTGCGTACTCCTCCACGAACGGAGGGAACTCGTCCTGCCTGGGAGGGATATTCGGGTGGAAATTGGGGATCATGGGGCACTTCCAGGTCTCCTCCACCGAGTAGATCCCCACCCAGAAAAATTGAGTTTTTCACCCCTTATGCGAAGAATCCTTCGCCGCCAAGAAGATGCAGCTCCTATTCCGCCTCGCCTGGATGAAATAAAAACCCTTCCCGGCCGAGGGATGCGCCTTCAACTCAAAAAAGTAGTGAAAGAGGTCCAGAGAAGGAGGAACTCCGCATTGGCGACAAAGGTTGCGAAAGGCGGAAAGAAGAAGATAAGAATTGACTACCAACTGAATGGGCGCCAACCGGAAAAAATTGAGAAGTTGAAGAACGAAAGGTTCGAAGGGAAGGCGGAACCCACCATTCCACGACAGAAGGAAGGTACAGATATGGCCCGTGCGAGAGTCCAAGCTCGTCTCGTGCGGAGCAGCCGCGGCAAAGCAAAACTTGTGAGGCAGACGAAACTGGTTCTCCGACCGTTTCACCTCTGCCTCCCCCAATTCGCTACAGTTTGGAGCCGCCTCACCGCAGGCTCGCCCTCCCACTCTTCGGCATCCAGACGCTGTTCCGCCATGGAACCCGGAGAGGGACTTGAAGAAAATACTCCCGGGATCCCGAGGACTCTGGAGGAAGAGGAAGATGTCGGACTGCCTCTGCAGTTATCTCTGCCAACTCCGCAAACGTCGCTGCAAGCGTCTGCTCTTCCGTCGTGCCTTCACGACGCATCAAAAGGCCCCAAAAGCAAGCACGAAGGAGAGCCAAACCCTGAAAACGGAGGGAGTCTGGAGCAACGGCAAGCGCACAACGCCTATATTCCCACGCAGAAGGCGGCACGTCGTTCCGACCTCTGAGAAAAGGGGGCCCCTTCAGTTCAAATCCGTCAGGATCATCATTATTAAGGGCCCAGGTGACCACGACACGTGACTTACTAACACCGCCAGATCTCCACCCACCTGAGCCACGCTGGTCCAAAACCCCAAACAGCTACTCTTCCGAGCTTACTAAAGCTCGGGAGTAGGAGGGGGACAAGTGGAGAGGGAGATTTCTGTAGCCCATCTAAAAGCAGCCGAACTAGGTCCATCAGGACCAAACGAGGCCCAGCTCATCCAAGTGACAGGGGGCAGGGCCCACTTAGAATAAAAAGCCCAATAAGATTACTCGGGATCAAACCCTTCCTCGGCAGCCCTTAGGCTCGGAAGGCCCGAACGTCGGTCAGAACGGAGGAAGACCCATGCCCGAGTTATCCCCTCACCGGGATAGAGGCAAGCGCTCATCGCCCACTCCGACCTATCTTCATCCGAGCTATGCCTATCACCCGGACAGGGTTGGCACCCTTCATGCTTGGGTTTAACCGATGATTGTTTATCCACGCTGCCGTTGAGAGCCCTTTATGAGCAGGAGTTTATGAGGATAAGGGACCCATGATCCCTCAAGGCTATAAAGATCCCACGATGAGGACGTAAAGAACCCACGTTGAGGACGTAATCTCCGTCTGAAACCCCTCAGCTTACGGGACTCATGAGGCCAGTGCACTATTTAAACCTGGGACTCCCTCCAATGAAAGGTAAGGGCAATACACGTCTAAATTTCTTGAGCAAGAACCACTTCACCACCTTGGTGTAAGGGGATCTCGTGCACCTCTTTCTTCCTCCCTCCATATCTTCCACCACTGCTCTACTGACTTAGGCATTGGAGGGTTTTCCCCAGGGAACCATCCCTGGGCCCCCTGATCCGTTTCCCTTTCTTTACAGTTCACTATTCGGTGATCATCCTCCCAGCTCAGGTCCAGCGCGAGATCACGCCCCTTCAGTGGGTAAACCTGTAACTGAAGTGGCGCACATCATGTACTGCATACTCTCTGTCTCTCTCCTTTTTCCCTTAAAACTGTAAAAGCATGTGCTACATGGTATGCTCGTTGATATCAGTTTTGTCTATTTATTTTTTCTCTTTTCATCAAAAGGAGTAATATATTTTAGAATTGCTTTTTTTGTGGCCATGTATTGGTAATCTTTCTTTGAATTTTATTTTGAGGAAGTATCTGATTTTCTTTTATCGATCACAGGCTACACTCTAGTTCGGTGGTTGCTTTTCGAAATTTTGACGAGGAGACAAAACGTCCTGGAGTTTGGGAATCTGATCAAAATGCTTCATCATCAGCGAGTAGCTCCCGAGATAACCTTGCCTCCCTATATCGCCCGCCTTTTACTTTGATGTACCATGGGCCATTTGAAAAGGTCTGATAACTTGTGTTATGAAATTGTGTAAAATTTTTTAATACTTTTTTGTTGCCCTGGTGTATGATAATGATATCATCTCGTCATTATATCTGTACACATTATCTATATTGCTTGGGTTACTATACATTTATGCAGAAGGTAGAACATACTATGTAAAGTAGCTTGGCCTTATTATTTCAACGTGGCATGATTAGGAATGCAAGTTAACATTCAGCTAGTTTGCTTTGCTCATATCATTTGACAAAGAAAGCACCCATGTACCTTTTTTCATCCTTCCCTCTTTTCGATGGTTATGGATGCATGGACAATGTTCACCTATTGAATATTGTGGCATCCCAGTTTTTAGATGGTAACGTTGTGCAGTTACTGATTACTGAAATGTCTATGGTTATCCATCTTCATGTGGTTTGGAACCTAAATGTGGATGGGGGGCCTAGACGTTTGGCATTGCCCAACCTGATAGCTTTAAATACTTTGGAGCTTCAGAGTTTTCAGTGCCTTACCAGACAAGGCAGCAATGATTCTTCAACTTCACATGCTTATATGACTTCCTTGCATCTTTGGGGTGGTTTCTAAGTTGTAACAAAATACAGTTTCATTGTTTTCTGTTTTCCTTTTCAAGCTTGCCAAGTCCAAGATATGTCAAGGGTGATTATCTTCAAACTAATGTTTTCTGAGTTAACCAAATCAAACATGTCTCATTTGTTAAGGATCTCAACCATGAAAGAGTCTGCCTTGAAATGGTTGAGTTATTGAACTTGCATGGATGTTCTAGTTTGCTGGTTGTAGTCCTAGATCTTACCATCTTTCCCGAAAGAGCATTGCAAGTTTGTGTTTTCAGAAAGAGGGAAATTAATTGCTTTCTGTGCATTTTATTCTAGCATATGAAGGTAAATTTAATGCTTGTTTTTTAGAGGAAGGCAAAGATAAGCCAATTCCAAATCAGACAGCATTGTTTTGTACGGTAACGATGGAGTATTGTAATTCTATCACAGCTTTTGTCACACTCATTCAGAACCATGTGGACATTTGATCAGGGGTGGGTTCTTTGTTCTTCATGGGTACACCCAATCCTACAAGTTTTTTGGTGGGGACACCAAGTCAGACCATTGATTTGATCCTACCCATGTGTATTGAGATAGAGAGAGAGAGAGACCCCATGAGAGGGAGAAAGAAAGCATCGGCCAAAACCGAGAGCAGGAAACCGCCTTCTTTCTCTATATAAGTAGGTCAGTTCTGAAGGTGCAAAAGTACAAAAATACCCTCGCAAACACTAAGAGAGCAACCAGAAAGAAATGAAAAATTAAAATTACAGATCAGTTCAGAAAAAATGGTAATTAGAAAAATGTCCAAACTGCCCCTTTAACTGTTCACTTCTCGACACTCCCCCTCAAGCTGAGCATAGATATCACAGATGCCCAGCTTGCTTAAGCCTGAAACAAACTGGGCCTCAGTCAATGCTTTGGTGAAGAGATCTGCAGCTTGATATTGAGATTTCACATATGGTAGGGACAACTCTCCAGAATCCAATCTTTCTCTGATAAAATTCCGGTCAATTTCAATGTGATTGGTTTGTTCATGCTGCGCTGGATTGTTAGCAATATTGATTGCCACTTTATCGTCACAATAGAGCTTCATTGGTAGCTCCATCTAAATTCCTAGATCACTAAGTAGAAGTTTCAACCACAGTAACTCAGTAAGGCCATGTGCCATTGCCTTGTATTCTGCTTTAGCACTAGACCTGACACAGATTGTTTGTTTCTTGCTTCTCTAAGTGACTAGGTTTCCTCCAAGCAGAGTGTAGTATCTCGTTGTTGATCTCCGATCATCCTTAGAGCCAGCCCAGTTGGCATTAGCATACCCTTGAATTTTCAGATGGTTAGTTTTCTTGAAAAGAATACCTTTCCCTGGGCAAGATTTTATCTCAAGATGCGTTCCACAGCTCTTATATGAGGTGTGCGAGGAGCATGCATATATTGACTTACTATGCTGACGGCATATGACAAATCAGGCCTAGTCAAGGAAAGATACAAAAGCTTGCCAACCAGTCGCTGATACAGACCACTCTCTTCTGGAGAAAGTCTCTCATCATCCTGTTCAGTTGGAGAGCGAATTGTTCCAAGAGGGAGAGCTCTGAGAAGGAGGGATGAGAGGTCCTAGGCATGAAGCCCAAGTATCCTACACCCATCAACACTGCCATCTTCTTCTTCTTCTTCCACCCTTCTCCATTCCTGTGCAAACCAGCAGCAACTGCAGCCTCCAACTCCACTTCTTCTGCTTTGTCTTTGTTCTATCTTGTCTTTTTCTTCTTGTACCCTCCCTGGTTCTTTGTTTTATTTTATCTGAACACCACCCCGCCCTGCAGCCTTCGCATAGACCCAGGTCCAAGTCTGCATGGTAGGTTGGCCCGAGAACCCCATGCTGCTGTTGCAACCCACAGAGCACAACCTGCACATCCAATGCAAGATTACCCTCGCCACATGTTCTTCCACAACACTTGCTGCCTCCACATGCTGAAACACATTGACTCACGTTGACGACGTGTGGAGCACCGTTGTCTCGCATCATTTTTCTTTCTTGGTTCATAATAACCTGAAGTTGCACTGTGAACTGAGAATCCACAATGAACCTTCTACATCCATGTCATGCTTCAGCATAGCATACTTAAATGGTCATTGATTAGTAGCATTTCTTTGATTTATGCTATGCAAACAAAAATTATTATTTATGACTTGAACCTGACAAAAACTACTATTACTATATGGACTTCATGCTAAACAAAATTAGGAGAAATGTTTGGAATGGAGGGGACTTATATTAGATGTATAATATTTATAAAAGTACGCTGGAGTAGAGTTTGAATGCTATGTCCTAATGATTTTGTAATCATAGATGCATAATATTCATACATCTATATATGATTCTAACTGAATGCTACATTCTGATAATTACCATGATCTTCAATGGCAATTGAATACATATGGACAGGCAAAGGTTGAGGCTTCTCTTCAGGACAAGTGGCTTTTAGTCAACCTGCAATCCACTGATGAATTTAGCTCACATATGGTACTATGTTTGGAGAACTGATCCTTTGACAGGTTCCAGTTTGGGTTTTCTTGATGCTAATAACATATATTCTTCCTATGTTGTGAAGCTGAACCGTGATACATGGTCAAATGAAGCTGTTGCACAAACAATTCGTTCTAATTTCATTTTCTGGCAGGTTTGTTTATGTGGATATCTTAAATATCTTGTTACTTTTCCTTTGTATTCTTGGATTTACAGTTATCATATTCCTGCTTCCAAAAACCTTTTCCTTGTCTTGATACTGAGCAGTTTCCTACCTCAAAATATGTGGTTTGCATATCCTTGCTACTTTACGGATACTTATAGGAATTAGTTGTACATGTCCACATAGAACATACTTGGTATTTAAATTTGCATGAGAGTTATTTGACAATGTTGGTATTCAATACGATGTACAAAAATAAAAATCTGGAAAGAGGTTTATACAAGCCCTTCTCACCTCCATTGCGTGTACTCTCTCCCTCTGCATTTAGAGTAGCTTTAGGATGCTAAATTTTTGTAGCCCCATCACTGAGTGAAACTTGATAACCTGCTCGTCAACACACATTCTAGCACACCACTCAACCCCCACATCAAGCTACAGTGCCCCGACATTGAAATCTTGAGAGAATTCCTTGTCGATCCCCATTACATTATAGCATGGTTGGCTGACTTGTACTGTAGTGGTGCGAGTCAGCTGACTCATACCGTATCTCATAATGCCGGGTCCCAGCTATGCTCTTGACTTGGTCCTGTTGCTAGGCTCATTGTTGAGCCTCACATGTGCGACTTGGCCCGAGTCGGACCGACCCGTACCCTACCAGGCGAGCCCAGGTTGGTCCGACCCGCCGAGTCAGCAAACCTTGAATTATAGTGCTCTTCCTTTCTAACCATCTTTCCAGATTTCATGTCCTTTCCAGATGACCTCTCAACCCATTTAACATCTTTCCAGATTTTTTGTCCTTTCTGGATGACCTCTCAACCCATCTAACAGAGAGTGTATTACTGGGAACAGAGGAACTTTCTTGCTTCCTGCTCCTGCTCCTTATGTAATGATCTAGCTTACTTCAACAATGATGCACCCACTGCTCTTGCAGTAGCATTCAACTTGCTTGATCCTGATGAAGCCTTTCTATGGGCACTAGGCCTGAATCTCAGCTCAGCAGCACTCTTGTGATTAGGATCTCTACAGGTGGAGACGGGTCACGATTCATGGTAAAGACAGAGTTTGTGTTGAGGAGCATTGCCTATCAAAGTAGATGAACGCCACAAGTGCCTCCCAAAAAGCAAAGTTGGCTTGACGAGTGCAGGCATGCCTGGACAGATGCCTGATTAGATTGAATTGGGTGACTTAAGATGCTTGCAGTTGACCAATCTGTAGCAACGTCACAAGTTGCTGACTGAGTAGCTAAAACTGAAAGAGGGGAATTCGGTCCAAAGTGGGCTTTTGGTATTAGACAGCATACCTTTCAGTGACACCATGGAAACTTGGCATGGTATGCTAGTTGGTCCCATCTTCAGGTGCAGCATTTCAGCTTCTTCAATTCTGCCCATACAGTGGTCATATGATTTGATTTCCACCACATTTTTGTAATTCTTGCACATTGTTCAAAAGATACACAAGATCACAATGATACCCGATTAGTAAACCGTTGCACATCACCCATCCCAAAACCTTTATCTTTTGCTTTTCTTTATCTGCTTCCTTTCTCCCTTCCTTTCATCATTCAGAAAGAAAAGCAAAAAATAAACCATGTGGCAGCAACCCCTTGACTACAGCATGATCTGCCATGGTCTTCATCTTTTGGTCTTTCCATCTGAAGCAAGAAAATGAGCTTGGTGGATCCATGTTGTTCAACAAGAGAAGGGAGCTGTTTCTTCCTTCTTCCTTTCCATCTTTCTTGTGTATTAATTCAAGTATGAGAGGCTTATTCCCAATAAACGACCTTATTCAACCAAACACAATATGAGAAGCACTCCAAAGTTATTTGTATGTCATCCCTCCCATATCTCCTCCACCTTCCAAGCCCTACTAACCGGAGTCCTAACACATTGTTCTCTCACACCGCCAACTCCCCTCCAAGAGTCAGGTAAGTTTCGGAATATAGGAAAATTTCACAAAAATTATGCAGGTGATTTTGAACATAACGGAAGAAACAAAATTTGCATAAAAAGGAAAAAAAGAGAGAATGAAAGAGTACCTGAGGCGCTGGCAGCTGTTTTGTCCTCTCTCATTTCTCGCCCTGGGATCTGCTAGTAGCCGTCCGCCTTTCAGCACAGGGGGCCTTCACCGGTCACCTTCTGCCTCTCTCTCGCCTTTCATCCATTGATGTAGTGGGCCTTCGCTAGGCGCTGATCGTCAGCCTCTCTCTTACCTCTTCTGGTGGTGTAGGCAGCCACTGCCGGTTACTCATCAGCCTCTCTCTCTAGATGTTCTCCACTGGTTGCCATTCATCAGTCTCTCTCTCCCCTCTCATCCAGTGGCATAGGGGGCCTCTGCCGGTTGTTCGCCTCTCTCTCACCTTGTCGTCACCTCTCTCTGCCATTTGCCAAGGAAGTTAGAAGGAGGTGGGAGATGGGAGACAAAATGCGGGTATCTCCTGTCTGTCCCACCCCTTTCCTGCTCAAACTGACATGGGAATTTTTGGGAAGCAAAAGAATGCTTCTTCAAATGGCTGAGATGCCTCATTAATGTTCACAGAGCCATGAAGGTGCTCACTGCGCCCACCTCCTCTCTCCCCTAGCACGCCACATGGACGCCCAGCTGAGCCAATCCGCATCTGGGGTGCAGGCCAACTAGGATGTGCTTCACCCATTGTGGTGCAGCAAGTATTACTCCTTGAGGAAAGACTCGTGGTAATTGTAGCCCTAAGCCTATGTGTGGAACATGTTAAAAGGACATGTGTCACTCCTTGGGGAAAGACGGTGTAATTGTAGCACTAAGCCTATGTGTGGAGCATTTTAAAAGGACATCCCTTTTTAGTGCTGAGAGTTGAGCTTACCATCCCATGAAACACTCATCTCCTCTGTGCTCTCACCCCCCTTGTTGTAGTCCAAGTCTAACACAACCAACGCTCTGTCAGACTTCAGTCACGTTAAGAGCCACATTCAAACTCAAAATTGAAAACAAATTCAGATTTAATTTGATTCTGCCTGCACCCTGGGATCAGGACTGCATAGATCCCCATCTAACCGTTAACTTCTGACTAACTCCCTGGTCAACATGATTGGGTCCTTCTTGGTCTTTGTCTTCTACTTCTTCTTTCTATCTGCTGTTAGTGTTTTGCAGGACCAGTACCTCTACACAGCTGCAGATATGATTTCTTAATCCTTCCCATCATATGCATCACTCGCACTGTGTCTCAGTTGCTTGACCCCATCTGCACTGCAATCATGTTCTTCAACTGCAGTCCCTCTGCCTCTTTTTCCCACAAGGTGTTTTGTCAGCCTCTTTTTCCCAGCAGGTGTTTTCTGGAAGAAGGGTGGAATGTGCCGCTGACTTTATAAAGTAATAATCATAGGTCGTGCCCCCAAGATCATATGTGGTTTATGCAATAGCCCTTACATATTTTCCTGCTGAATTATGAATGACTACACTCATACAAGTATATTCAACATTTGTGCCTGCCTTCTTAAATATGGCTTTTGTTTCTCTCTCCAGATGCTCTAGCAGCTGGCATACTGGATGAGCTGAAGAATTCTAGATTCGTTACTCTTGTTTTCTTAACTTATTTTTGTGAAGAAAACCTAGCATAGTAGTATAATGCTGCCCAAGACTGCAGACCTCCCTGCTAATGGAGCAGTTTATCATGAAATGATCAATGTCTTCCTTGTCACTCAAGCAATCTTGGAGGAAACACTTCAGCTGCAGCAAGTCATTCCCTTTCATTGTCACCAGCATCCTTGCCTGGGTCTCTTGAGTCCTTCAGCCCCTCATTGACTTGAATCACATGTTTGATCACTGCCTTTGCTTGGACTACTGCTTTTTTTCTTATAAATGTAGAGGAATTCCTTGTAGCTTGACCCAGCAGATTTGGCATCTCCCCCACTTGTACCCCTGCTCCAGGTGACCACAAATCCGCACCAATTTCTCCACCATCCACCAGCACACTCACCACCTTCGGGAGCTTCTCACTTCCTGCATCATAGCTAAAATACCCCTCCTTACTCTGTAAGT